>OZ018324.1:69403690-69513690 GCA_963969495.1 Ceratothoa steindachneri | reverse complement strand
TTGAATATTAAGTGAGAAATTGGTAAGTGGCTACTGATGGAGTAGCAATTCCGGCCGTCTAAAGGGACTTCCCTAAGCTTATACCCTTACCCTCGGTTCGGAAACCCTCGTTAAATTGTAGGTCCCCATTGAGAAATAAAATGCCTCATCTTCATTCACCCTCAAATTACGTCGCTCTCACTATTCACTTATCCTTTCATACCATAAACTCTAATAAACTATCGTTGTTACCTTCATGCTCTCTTGAAACATTATTGTACATCACTTAGTTTAATGCTCCCTCCGATCGTCCCCTTGATACTTAAAACATTTCATGCTCAAGGAAGCACTCCGTCACAACCTGTAAAATCACGCGCATCACCTCATTCATATTACCAAATTCTAGCTAGCACCATCCCCGAAGGAAATATTGAGCAGTTGATGCTTCAAGTTGAATACAGGCAAAGTTGTTTGGGGATATATTCATGACTGCACACATCGCCGACACCGCACCCAGAATGTTCAAGTTATCCGTTGAGTCATTTTTTATTTCTTATTCCGTCGCTTTCGATATTGTTAAGAATTTTGACAAATGAGTCTGGCAAAGTTTAACTAGGAAATTGTTGACGATGTCTAGTATGTCTATATCAGCGCGGTGCTCCTTTTTTGTTTGTTTACTTTCGCAAAACTTGCAATTGTATAACAGGGTAGCACGGACCATTTAAATAAAATATATAAAAACGAACTACCTTTTTCTTAAACCCCTAACTTTCTTCCGGTGAATTGCTTTATTTTGCCACCATGTAGGTAGAAATGAAAAACCCTCAACAAAAACAAACATATGTTTATAAAGGGTCCATTTGTTGAAAACGGTATCGCTCCCAACATCCTTTATTTTTGTCTCCTCTAGACGAATGGCAACCGAGGGCATAACTCTTAAAAAAAAAGCTGATACGCTGACTTAATTGTCAAATGCCTGAGTATATTTCAGCTTACTTTTATTGGCAAATTACGAGTATATTTTTACTTTAAATAGCCAAATGGCGAGTATTTTGCTTACTATTAATTGGCAAATGAGTATATCTTCTCTCTTAATTACCAAATGGCCAGTATATTTTCACTTACTTTTAATTAGCAATAGCCAGTATATTATCGCTTAGATTTTATTGTCGAAATAACTTATTTTCAATTAATTTGACTTGCCAGAGTGGTATATTTCGCTTACTTTTAATTGTCAAAATGGCAAGTATATTTTGCTTAAATAAATTTGTCATGGTAAGCATTTTTTTTCTCACTTTTAATTGTAGAACTGAGGAGTATATTATCGCTTAGATTTACTTGCAAAAATGGCATATTTTCGCTTACTTTTGTCAAATGGCGATTATATCTTTAGGCTTAGATTTTATTGTTAAATGGGAAGCATTTTTCCGCTTTAACCGTCTCGTTTTGACACTGCGAAAAAGGTTTGATCACGCGGAAAGTTCAAGATTATGGGCCAACGCGTAGGTTACTTTTAATATTGTGGAATAGTAAGTAAAACGCATTCCTGAAAAAATGAGTGTTCTTAACTTAGGATGCACCAAAGTTACACCGATTCTTTCTAGACTAGCTCCCTACCTCGTTAACATTGATGGCAAGGTTATAAGCGCTCACTGCCCTGTTTTTCAGGCGAAACGGATTTTCGCGATTGAATAAGCTTGAGTCTCCTGTATGCGGGTCAGGAAGAATGCCCATGCCGTCTTTCGGGGCCGTAAAAGGTGACTAAACCCGGGTAGGGTAACCACAGGGCTGGGAAGCGGAGCCCTTGAAGGATTTATTCTACGAGGGCGACGCGCATTGACGCTGATGGGCTTAGATGGCGCGGACCTTGACCCTGTCAGGCCGGTTAATCTGCGTCATTGTGTGAATCAAGAGGATGTATGGAAGACCGAGGGGGAGGGGGGGTTGTTATATATTGGTGTGGAAAAGAGTGAAGGTGTTAGTCTTTAAATCAGGGAGATTGCACATGCTTGCTTGTATTATGTGAGACAAACATAAAAGGGAATCAAGAGAGTTTGTGCAGGGTGGAGTGCGATCAGTGTTGTAGGAGTAAAGAGGGTGTGGGAGTCTTTATAACTGAGGAGTGGCATGAGGCAATGATTGGTTATCAATGTGTGAGCTTGAGAATTATGTGGGTGAAGTTGAGATGTGCAAGGGGTGACATTGTACGTGGTTGTAGTGTACGAACCCTGCCCCCATAGAAGTGAAGCTGAGAAAGAGGCTCTGGAATGACTTGGTGGATGGGAAAGGGTATCGGTTGATGGTTTAGGGGATTAAGGGAGGATTTTTTTCACATTTAAAGCTCAATAACAACGAAGCCGAATTACGCAGAAAGTTTGTAAGAAGAGATCTCTAATGTGGTAGAGGTTGAGAATTATAGAATCTAGACGATCAAAGACGCTTAGATCTGCTTTAGTCGCTAGTCGTAGAGAAGTGAGGAAGGTAACTAGGAAGGTTATAGGAGGCTCTTTGGAGTAAAAACAAACAAACCAGCAACACGGTAATACTATGTTTTTTTTGTGTTTAAATAATAAAATATGTCTGCGTCCAATTCACATTTAAACAAGTTAATTGACGTTTTTAAAGAACATTAGTGAAAATAGAATTCAAAGTTGAAAATATTTTATAAGGGAAATGTTAGCCACGATTTTCGTCAAATAATGCTTTAATTTCAACTTCCTCGCGATCTTAGTCTTAAAACGGTTTAATTTAAAGTTCCTCGATATTTGTCTGAAAATTTTAATTTCAAGTTCCGCACAATATTCATCTGAAAACATATTAATGTCAAGTTTCACGCGATATTCTTCTGAAAACGCTTTAATTTCAAGTTCCCAATGATATTCTTTGAAAACGCTTTGATTTCAAATTCACCATTATTTTCATCTGAAAAGTCTTTAGTTTCAGATTTCCCACCATTTTCGTCTGAAACGCTTTAATTTTCAATTCCCGCTCTATTCGTCTGAAAACGCTTTAAAATCAAATTCTTTAATTTCAAAATCCTAACGATGTTCTAAAACTCTTCAATTTTTAATTTCCGCGATGGTCGTCTAAAAACCGCTTTAATTTTAAATTTCCCTTAATATTCGTCTGAAAACTTTACTACTATCAAGTTCACCACGATATTCGTCTACAACGCTTTAATTTCATGTTTTCGCGATATTTGTCTGGAAGCTATTTAATTTTAACTTGCCCATGATATTCGCTGGTAGTGCTTTATTTCAAGTTCCCTACGATAGTCATATGTAGAGGCTTTAATTTCAACTTGCCAACGATATCCGTCTAAAAACGCTTTACTTTTAAATTCCCACGATATTCATCTGAAAACTATTTAATTTCAAATTCCTTACTATATTCGCCTGAAAACACTTTAATTTCAAATTCCCCACGCTGTGTGTCTGCTGAATACGCTTTAATTTCAAATTTCCCAAGTTATACGTCTGAATACGCTCTTATTTCAAATTCGCCATGATATTTACCGATACTCTTTAATTCAAGATTCCTACGATATTCTCCTGAAAACGCTTTAATTTCAAATTCACGATTTTCGTCTGAATACCCATTAATTTCATATTTCCCTTGAAATATTCATCTGCATATGCTTTAATTTCAAGTTCATGACTTTATTCCTCTGAAACCTTTAATTTCAATTTATGACCATTTGTTCGCCCGATATCTCCAGCCCGTCAAAAGGTGATTCAAAGTTTCTATTATCGCAACCATTCATAATTTTGAATACTTGTACCCATTGGCCGTAAAGGCGCCTACGAGTATCTTCACTACAATTGAGTGTAAGATTGCTGCAGTCATCCTGCAGTCATTGGTGTTGGAAGGACATACTACAGGCGTTAGAGCAGTGAGGGTACCGGCCTGCAATTCTCAACCGACCTTCCCTTGCGGTTCCTTGAGAGGATAAGTAAAAGAAAGAGGGTGCTGTAGAATGAGGAAAGGGTGGTGGGATGCAGACATGTTAATACTGACTGCCCCAGCCGGTGTCAAGAGGGAGGTGTGAACCAACCCAGACTAGCCTGCGATATTAGTCACCGGCCAAGAAAATAGTTAAGAAGCTTGAAAAAAGTGTTGAAAAGGGGTAAAATGGAAATGTCTAGGAATAAAGCATTGGTAGTCTCAATCTAGTTAGATACTGCTGCGAGCATTGCCGCATGGAAGGCATACCACTCCTCCATGTGTCGGATCAATGGGCGAATAGGTGACAGAATGAGGACAACTAGATCTTTTGATTCACCAGGAGAAAATGGAAAGAGAGTTGGGTTCTGTGCTGAAAGAAACCTTTCAGCACAAGGAGATGAAAAGGAAAGTGAAACAGAGTGGGAAAGCAGCAAATGAAGCAAGAGATAAATGAAGATCCGAATGGGTGCAGGAAGCTATTCTGGAATGAACTTAGGGAAGGGTGAGGAACCTCAAGGACAATAATGGCATGGTTAAAAGTAGATGGTGAGAATACTTTAAAGTTAGAATAATGGAGTATGGAAGATGATGCAAATGTAAATATGATCAGCTTCGTGGGTGTAAATCGGGGTATGGAAGAGATGAGGAAGCAAAAAATTGGAAGGCAGCTGGAGTAGATGAAACAGTCGCTGAGATGCTAAAAAGTAGTGGTGCCATTGTATAACGGTAAAGAGGAGAAAGATAAATACAAGAGCTATTGGTGGCTAAGTCTGCTTAGGCGTTTAAGAAGGGTAACGAAGATTGATAGGGGATGAACAATGGAGTTCTGTGTGGATTAAGTATTTGTACTGAGAGAGCTAACTGAAAAAAAACAAAGGATAGGAGATGTAAAATGTATGGTGGGTTCAATGATCTGGAGAAAGTTTATGATCGTGTAGTTAGAAATGCATTATGGAAGGTGCTAAGAATGTATAGAGTGAGGGGTAAACTTTCCAATTTTTTGAAGCGTATTTTTTTAGGTTGGATGTAAGGCGTGCCTTAGGGCGGGAACCCAGATTGAATTATTTGCGTGCACGAACGCTTGCCACTGGCAACATTGCCCAGCTTGGAAGATGGTCAGAATTAAAGTGATTTGGACAGTAAACCGTTTATTTAAAAAAAAATTCTTAAATGTATTTATAAAAAGTGTTAAAGGACTAAAAGGTTGTAAATATTTTATTAAAGAACGGGCAATGGCTTCGCCACTCATCCTCCTACGGGGGTTGCTTGCGCTTCGCTACTAAGATTAACGGCCGTATGCTAAAACAAATGTGAAATGCACATTTGAGCAAAAAACCTATTTTTTTATGTATTTTACATTTTAGCCTTTTACATATAATAAATTTATAAATAATTGTGAAGCTACACTAAAGCTGATAAGAGTGCATTTCACATTTTTCTTAGCTGACGGCCGTAAAACTTAAAATCTGAAAAAAACAGCCATGGTTAAATTTTTCTAAATTTTCTGAACTTCGCCAATTATAATAATTCTAAAAATGAACTCTAAACTATCCTTCCTTTCAAAAAATCAGATTGCTAAAATATAGTTATAGATAAAATAAAAAAGCAGCCTTACTTAAATTTTAATAAATTTTCTGAACTTCACCAATTGTAATTCATCCATGACCCTATATTTTAAGAACGAGATTTTTTGAAGGTTTGAATAAGATTTTTTCTTTTAGTTCGGTTGTCACCTAAGTAGATTTGATTTTTTTATCAAAGTTATTTCTAATAATTCCTTTATAATATAAAAAAAATAAAATGGTAAAATTCAGAAATAAATATAAGTATCGAATTTTTGTGACTTTTTTAAAACTAAAAGAATTACAAATGGTGAAGTTCAGAAAATTTATTAAAAATTTAGCATGGAAATTATTATAGCAAATTTAGATGGAGTAAAGAAAAAAGAATCATGATAGGCTGTAGGACACAGACCGAAGAAGAAGAAGCAGCAGAAGAAGAAGAAGCAGGAAAAGAAGAAGAAGAAAAGGGTGTTCAGGGTGTTAAAATAAAGAGTCTATAAAGGGGATTAAAAAAGGTGGTTAAGATTAGCAAATAAGTCCGTAGGCCACACCCCGCAGGGGTGCCTGTGTAACCAAGCTTTTCCTGTTAAGGAAGAGAACAGCGGCTTGTTTTCTTATTGGATAATCATTTTTATTTTTTCTGAAGTAAACTATTTTGTTTTTTCAAACTCTAAAGAAATTCTTAGAAATTACCTTGATAAAAATTTAAAATATACTTAAGTCATAACCAAACTAAAATTAAATTATTATTCAAATACTCCAAGAAATCCCGTTCTTAAATTATAGAGTTAGTGATGAAGTGATGATGATGATCCTGTTGCATTGAATAGACTTCAAATAAAAAAAAAAAATTATTGCTATAAGAATAATTGTCTACATTAGTTTTGATTCTTAGATTTAGGTCATTATATATTTGGGGGGAGGGAATCATCTCTCAAATTGAACACGTTTGGGTTTGCTAAGCTTTCCTTGCGTTTCAATGCTATTATTAGTTTCCAAATTCTGGGGTGTGAATTACTTACTGATCGTGTATAGCACGCTATGAAATACTTCAAATTGTTATTAGTACGGGGTAAACCATTTTCAGCACGATTGTATACATTCCAAGAACGACTGGCAACATAGGTCTACCTCGGCGTCTGTTGTCTTTATGCTCTCAATATCCTTATAGTTTCATCCTCGGAGACCTCTTCAAAAACTTCAATAACATCGTCGGATGGTACAAATGCAAAATACCTCATTTTAAGCGAGAAATCATTATCATTGTGATATGTTAGTATATATCCAAAGGTAAAAAAATCTTACTGTATAAATATTGTGAAAAATGTAAGAAGCAGCCATTTAAATAAGTGTTTGGTAAACGCATTGAGGGAGGTAGATTTTTTCAAAATCACTTGTAATATTTTCTGTGGATGTATTATTAACGAGCCCTTTAATTTGTTCATATACTGTTCTTTATGTTGATTCAACTTTATTAGGTAAGAAAGCAAATACATGAGGAATGCATAAATTATATTTTTGAATGTGAATGGTTATTAGCTTTATCTAGGGAAACAGTAGCATGTGATACCAATATGCGACTCGATTGATGAGGTTGCAGAAGTTGCTTTTAAAGTTTCATTGGAAATTTTGTCACCTTATCTTAACTAGCCGAATGACGGTGTTCATTTTAAAAATTCGACATTCACTGTTGATGCCTTAGTGTGCTTTGCATTTATTTTGCTTTCTTTGACAACATCCCAATATGATACATTATTGGAATGACTCAACAATCACTTCTCTTTCACGTTCGCTTTTTATTAAAAATACCACTTATTAAGGTTTAACCTGAACAGTTTTAAAATAAAACAGGACTTTTAGTAAACAGTTCGTAGGTATATGCTAGCATTCGTACGTTTACAACTAATTTGCTAGTTATGTTTAAATTGCCAAATGTTAAATTATAAACGGTTATAAACTGTCGTTTTTAGCCCTGAACGACATAAAACGATTTTATATTAATACATTTATTTAAATAATTTCTTCCTTACTAAGTGACTTTCACAGTCGTATGAATTTTGTAATATTTGGCAATTACTTTCTTAAACTTTAAATAATTAACAGGACTTGTCCCTACCATTTACCTTTTCCCAAGTACCAATGTTCCTAAAGCCAATTATTTTACATACGAGGTGGGTAATGCAAGGTCGTGTGAGATCGCCGTGGCTATACAATATCTTTATGGATGGAGTACTGAGAAAAGAAGTAAGGGTTGAACGGGGTGTGAAGGATGTGTTCTATGTTGAGTAATGTTGTATGCTGATGACCGGATGTTGGTAGCTAAGAGGTGTCTAGAGCTTTTTAACAGGGTGTGTGAGAGGAACTGGCTAAAAGTGAATACAGAAACGAGTAAGGTAATGTATGATATTTGATGGTGAGACTGGTTTGCTGTGATATCCGAACCTGTGGTGTCACCCTTGGACAAGTTGGAAGTTTTAAGTGTAAATGATAATAGTCCGGTTTTGACCCCAAAGTTTTAAATGGAAGGAAATCTCTGAGAGCAGAGAGTATGATAGTGCTAACGTAGGCGTGTTGGAAGGAAAGTTATCGAGTGTGAGAGCAGAGCAAATGGAAAAGTTGAGAGGGGTGTTATTTTGAAAGAGGGAGAGGTACGACTGGGTAAGAGATTGATGTTTAGGGTGTCAGGTAGGTGTAAATCAGGTTGAGACTGAAAGTGTTTTGAAGTAGTGTGGAAATGTAAGAAGAATGGATGGAAATAAACTTGGAGACAAAATATACGAGAGTGTGTCAGAGCCCATCTGGCGACTCCCTCCTGGGGCAAAAGTCACCGTAATCGCACCATGGCCCACTACTAGGCTAGATTAAAAAATCAATAACAATATGAAAATAAAATAAAGATAGGAAGAGGAACAAAGGCTAAGAAATGGAACAACAAAGGGTGGGAGACCGCGTGAAAGGTGGTTTGATTATGTGAGATTGAGTTGTTTGAGATAAATGGTTGACAGAGAGGAAGAAGTGGATGATGTTGTGTACGAATGGATTGCCTGGTGGGGATTTGTGTGCTGGTGGGATAGGGGCTTTCTGCCCACGGATGAACTCTCACTGGACGAGAAGCTACAGCACCCCATCGCTGTGAAGGCCCTTCTGCTTCCACAAAACGAGGTGGAGTGTGTGATTTTAGTGGCGTTATTGCGAGGACTTCCATTTTGTGGGAAAGCAATTAAATGATAATTTTCCTGCATGGGGAAACTAGCGGTCCTTCCCCTTGTTTGTATCATTCTTTGTCGGACCCGCATATGCATAATATCGGGTCGGGACTACTAACTCCGCAGCCGCCCCATCTCACCCACCCCATCTCACCCACCCCATCTCACCCACCCCATCTCACCCGCCCCATCTCACCCGCTTAATTATCACGTTTCGTTTCGTGTTTAAGCCTTTGTGGTGTTTTGGCATCAGCAATCCTTGTTTGATTAATTATTTTGCGTCATTGAGGGTCGGAGAGAGCAAGGATCCTCCCCCCGCCCCAGCCTCATTCCGCCGGATTGCCTTGTTACTGGGTTGACATGAACACACTGCTGGGGCCTGGGGAAGCTTTTGGTGTGCTTTCCCCTCGCTCCCTCCGGCGGTACTTTTCTTTTCTTACGGTTATTCCCTCAACCTTTTCTATCCGCACTTTGAACAGGAGAGTTTCTACCTCTACAGAGTTCGGTCTGGTAGCCATGGTGCCTTGGTGGACTGCATGCCATCCTGGAATCACCTAGCACCAGTGAATGTTAATAATAGGTGGATCACCCACCCGACTCATTAATGGACCCACCCATTTCTACTTCTCTTTATTACATACCCTCCTACCCCGTTCCACACTTGCTCTTCTATCCACAGAGGTTCTGGCTGCTAGTCGCTTTCGTCCTGTTATGAGCCTTAGTCGAGTGGCAAAGTATACCCTCAGGTCCCTGCCTGCCGCGAGTGCCGAAAACCCACCGGCTGAGGTGCCTTTATTAGGCATTGGGTGTGTTGGGCCGTCGACTCTACTCATCTCCTTTCTGTATACCTATGGGAAACCATAGTATTTACTTTTCATGCATTTTTAAAAAAATATTTATACACATACTATAGTTATAACCGCAGGCGGTTATAACGAGAGAAAAAGATAACCCCTTCCTTCGGGGTAACTTGGCTTTCTTCTCACCCTTTTCATTGGCCCAATCGGCTTCCGTTTGGCATCTTTGGATCCACCAGTGGGAGGCTCCACCTCCAACCTCTTTTACTGGAGAAGAGTTTTACTCCTCTCTTACGACTAGGAGTGTGGTGGCTTCACCCCTTCTTTGGAGTCACCCATGGAAGTGATGGTTTCCCCTTTCGCAGGGCACTGCCAAAAAAACAAACAGGCGACGCAAAATCGACCGCTCAAGGTGGGAGCGGCTCGATAGAGTCAGCCCCCATACAGGCGGTAGGGATATCGGGGCTCGTCGGCTGTGTCCCTTCAGTCCTTTATATTGAGTTTGCAGGGTGTCGGCGTGCCTGCAACCTGCTCTTTCCCGATGGACTTCGGCTCACCGGCTATAAACCACACGACTTTTGTCTTTGAGTACTTCGGGGGCCCTCATTCAGAGATTAGCTGTCTTTTTTGATCCCGCTGGCTTCTAACGCTTTCTGCTTATTCGCTTAACTAATGGCAGCACATTGGTCCAAGGGCAACTTCATCCAGCAGAGGAGACCATTAACTAGCTTGATGGGTAAAGATCCGAAGGTGACCCATTTCTCTAAAGGGAGCTTTCTGGCGAATACGTTGGACCTTCCGGGATGGCCATGATTACTGCCTTTCGGACAATAGCTCACCGGTGAGTGTGTTGCCGCTCTGTAACATGAACTTCGTTAAATGAGTATTTTATGCGAGGAAACTCTTAAAAGATATTACCTTAGAGCTGACCGACCACGGGGCGGTCAAGGTCGAAGGTAAAATGAGAAAACAGGGATGGGCCTCGAGACCAGGCCCTACAGTCTTCGTGACGTTCGACCGTGACATGCTCACTGAGTCGGTACGTGCCGGTCGGTATCGCTACCGCATGAATGCATTCGTGCCACTGCCACGGAGGTGCTACTAATACTAATGCCACCGCTTCGGCCATAACAATCGCTCTTGTAGACGTGCAAATTCAGATTTACCCGAAGTCTGTGTAAGTTGCTACAAGGCCCTATACGATGTCTATCGTGTATGGCTAAGTGTGTCAATTGCATAGACCCGCACCCCACTTTTTCAAGGGAATGTGGTGCCTATCTCCTGGAGCCGTTCAGGCTGCCGATTGTCTCTCCTTTCGCCAGGCTAAGGCCTTGGATCCTTGCGCGCCCGTTGCTGCCTTGGACGTCTTATGTCTCAATATTAAAATAGGTCCCCTCCAGGCTTACCAGTACGGTTGATTCCGCACCTATTCTGAACCCTTCTGCGGGTTCAGATATGCCGGCACAGAATTCAATGACAGTCGTGATCTCGCTGATGGCTGCCCACTGGACTTTACCACCAGAGGCGGACAACTCTTCAACGACAGGCTTGCATTGAGTGAGTTGCATTCCGTTCTCGCATCATGCGGGTACCCGCTTCGTTCCGAATGATGCCCCGTATGCCACGCTTCGACAGCTGGGTGAGCGAGGCATGAGCTTTCTCTTAGATTTGTTCCCTGGACTGTGGAGGCCACCTGTCTTCTGGGCAGTGTAATCCGCAAATTTCACTCCACGTCGGATGCTCTACTCCGACCGGAAAATGCCGTCTGCGAGACCTTGCTTCGTAGACAACACTACACCACAGTGTCTGTTGACCTGGATAAAACCTATTATACCGTATGGCGATACGGTATCATGTAGAATCTGCACACGATAGTGGCAGGGGGTCGCCTGTCAATCTTTATTTGTTAGTTTCTGCGAGAGCGTCTATTCCGCGTACGAGTGAGGAAAGCCCTCTCCGGTCCATTAGAGCATAAGAGGGTGTTCGCAGGGAAGTGTCCTCAGTTTCGCATTCTTTACCCTTAGCGTCGACGTTATCTCCTCGGTGCAATCGGAAGATGTTCTCGCTGCGCTTTACGTGAGCGACCTTTCGATCTCATTTGGTGTGGCCGAGATGCCAACTCGAGCGTTGAATCCAACCAGCATTAAACCGCATCTCTCTATGCGGAAGCGCTGAGGCTTCGATTTTCCTTGACCAATATATTAAGGTGGTGCATTTCTGCCGCCAACCTCGGCTCCACCCCGACTTGTTCCAAAACAGGGTTCGCCTAGATGTGGTAGATTGGTACCGTTTCCTTGGTCTTGTTTTCGACCGACGCCTCAACCGGGAGGCTCATATTCGTAGCCTTAGGGTCTCTTGTACCTGTGCCATGGATATTCTTAGTTCCGTGACGTTCGACTAGTGGGTTGTTGATAGGGATACTGCCTTATTTTTCTATCAATCCTTTGTTCCTTCAAACCTTGACTACGGATGCGAGCATTACGTTTCTGCAGCCGAGCGTGTATTTCGGAACGTGGACTCAATCCACCTCACAGATCTACCACCTGCGACCGGTGCCTTCCGCATACTCCCTATTCAGAGCTTTACCTGTCGATGCTGGGGGAGGTTCCCCTCACTCTGCACCGTGCACACTGCATTTTAGGCCGGTATGCGCGAGCTCGGCACCTCCGTCAGTTGACAACGTCTCTCAATGTATCCGCAAGTGATATCGAGGGTGCCCATGCCCGCTAGAGACGCAAGTCATACCCTAAACCCAAAATAAGCGCTCTGGGTTTAGGGCTAGCTAACTCCGAGAACTCGTTTTACATAGCTCTCAGGCCGGTGTCTCATGTTGGATCCGTGCTAGTGTACACGGATGCTGCTTCTCTGTTCATGGCCGTACTGGTTTTATACACATATCGGTAAGGGAGGAAACGAGTCGTACCCAGTTCCGAGACCGGATTCTGATCTTTAGCGACTCACAAAGCGCCCCGAGTTATCGCGGGGCATTGGAATATTCACCCACCTTGTTTCGCCGTATTCATTTCCCCACGGTTGCCGCTAGCCGGGTAGATGTCGAGATTATCTTCTGCTGGGTTCCTGGACATGTGGGAATTGCGGCGAATGAATGCGCCAAAATATCCGCGAGTACTTGGCGACCAGACTACTGTTTTGCTCTTCCTCACACTGACCTCATGGCAGGCATCGCGGCACCCCTCCGTGCAGCCTGGCCAAGAAGATGGCAGAGCGGAAGTTAAAATTGCGTGCCATTGCACTGCAACTTTTCTCATGGATCTACCTCTCCAATGCCCCGATTACTTCAGGTTGCTCTCTGTCGTCTGCGAATTGGACAGACATGCGGGATGCACCGCCATTTCATAGAGCGCTCGCCTACGCCTTACTGCGACGACTGCGTTGTACCCAAACTGTTCGGCACATTCTCGTTGAATGTCCCAGTCTTGGACATCTTCACGCACGTTGCCTATCTCGATATCGGGATGATCGGGTGGGGGCACTACAATTTGTCCCTTCACTCTAGACGGGTTCATGTACACAGTCTAGTGGACTATCTAATCTTTTGGAAATGCTGACCTCCTTCATTTTATTTGACCCACTTTAGTGTTGATCGCATGCTACTACGCCGGGGGGAGACAAGCCTTCCCCGACGCCGGAATGTTCTTTTTTTTCTTATCTCTTTTGGTTGTTTGTGTCTTACACCTTTTTTTAATCTAACCTAGAATTAGGCTATATATGATTACTGCGACTTAAGCCCTTATAGGCAGTCGCGACATTAGAGCTGAAACAAATCCCTTATTTCCTTGCCGAGGTGATTAGGTATCACATCATTTGCTGTTTCGCGCTTTTGATGCTGAAATATCCATCCATAATAAATATGAAGCCTACGTTAAGAGGTCATTCCTGATTGACCTATGTTTGGGTGGAGACTTTGCCTAACCTTCTAATTTTCTTTTGAGCTCGATTTCGGTTTTTGTTATATTTGGGGAACACCCTCTTGTTATGGCCCCACTTGGGCACGTATGTTTTTGTCGTGGCAAATGATTTGGTCCATTCCTTGGACACGTACGAGTATTTATCTTTTGGTAAGGAACGAGGAAACATTCAACTCTTTTATTTTGAACGACTTTCTTTTTAATTTGTGGTCTTGAATCTGGGATTTTATGTCAGAAGTTTGTCCGGGGTTGGGGCATGAAAGGCATCTTCCTGACCCTCTAGCTTTTATCTCTTGTGTATTTTTTGTTTTTATCTGTCCCCCTTTTCGGCTAGTTTCTCACCTCATTCGTTACGAGGCCTTTCCCACAAGGGAGGTGTCAGGTGTAGCATTCCCCAATAATGCTGCAGCCAACATCTGAACGACTGCGATATCCCCTTTCCCTGTTCCATTGCTTACAATTGGATTTACGTATATATATCTTACACACATTTTCATTTCATCTTTTCATTGTTTACTGTTCTCCTTACAAACCTGAGGGAGATGTCCTTGTTGCTTCTGGGTTTCTGTGCACATTCTGGCCTCCCTCCATAGTAAGCGCTTATGACCCGTTAGCAAGCGCCATTCTTCAATTAATCTGATTTTGCTTAATTAGGTGGGAATTGCAGACATGCATAAAGTAAATAAGGATGTTGACAAAATGTATGCATTCATTTTTTTGGACTTTTTGGTGTATTTTGTTAGATAACAAATTTCTGATTTTCAAAGACGAGGGCGAATTTTAAGCGAATAGCAACGCGGCTGTTTTACGCAAACTCTGTAATGAAAGTAGTGAATATGTCTGGAAGACAGCCGCAGATCCTCCTGCAAGCATTGGCCTCGGGAGAACAAACTGTGGGTGTCTGGGGCTGGAAGGGCACAAACCTCCAAGTTTCACCTGACATCTCTTGCGGGGTCAACTTTGAGAGAAAGACTTAGCCTGGAATCTCGCCTTGCCTCTTATTTCTGCCTTCACGATAGATAATAGACAAAACAACACTTCGAGCCACCTGAGCTCTATTCTTTCGTCATAGTTTTGATCCTGAATTTGATTTCGTGAGGTGGGGGATGGATTTTCTAAATATGTTTTCGTCGTTTTTTTTTACTTTAATTGTCAATTTAGCCAAAGAACAAGGAAATCAAAACCGTTGAAGAATATATTTGCTTTTCTGCACTCTATACCCATTTATTGTGTTATCCTTAGCCAGAATTCCCCCCTCCCCTCTACTCCATCTCCCATACACACACAAATGCTGAGATAGTCAGTAAACGAGTGGAAGTAGCCGGTACACTCCAGCTATCTTTTTCTCATTTGTTTTCTCCTTTGCGCCCGGTTGTGTGTGAAATCTCCCGCTTCTGCCGAACATCATCTTAGTGTAGTTGAACGAAGAAGCACCGACTCTACGTAATTAGTGAAACAAATTCTATCCAATTCGCCGGGAAGATGCGAGGGCCAAAATTATCGAGTTCAGTGCCCAAAAGCCTCCTACCTACTCAGATGCCTACCCTAAGGCTCTCAAGAACATGCATATCTGATTAAGCTTTGTTTTTTGTTGGGTTTTTTTTTTCAACCATGACCCAACCCACCGCACAGAGGAAGTTGAATTCCGGTATTTAATGTGGGCGACGCTCTCTCTTAATTAAGGTCTTGTCAACCTTGTTATTACTATCCTTTTTTAAAGCGAAAACTAACGAGGGCATCTCTCCCACAAAGTTCATGGTAAGGAGAGATCTGCAACGAAGATGAAGATAGAGGAAGTAAAAAGGTGTGGAAGATATATAAGCACGGATTCTTGTGTGGCCACTAGGGCCGAGTGGACACTAAAGTGCAAGCGTTGGGGCCGTGAGTGCGCACAAATCCTCCAGATGTTTGGTACAGCATGGTTGACCATAGTACACCTAACAACCCCTTCCTTACAAGCTATTCCTTACCTTAGTTCGTATTTTTGTTGATTCCCTTATATCTCTTTTCTTCTTTAATGTTCACAATTTCATATTTTCCCTAGAATCTATCTTCTCAATTAAATCTTATCAATTGGTCTACCTTTTATCGTTTAGTAAAAATTTGGTCAAATATTGTTTGAGTTGCCTTTAAAATCTTTTCCTACCCCGCTTGAACGAGAGCTTCACACGGCTGTTAAAAGTAAGCACCGATTCGAGGATTTATTAAAAGGGGTGAATGTACATATGAGATCTTACATATATGGAAAATAAATAGATAATAGTGGGGAAATACCATGAAATTAAGTGGAGAAGGAAAAGTTACAAGTTGAAGTATGAAGTAAAAGTTCCGGGAGAATGCGCAAATCAGTTATTGACGTAATTTATACTTGAACATAATAATAATACATTTAAAAATTAATCATCTCTAATAATTAAATATAATACAGGGATACTTATTATTCTACTATTATATATTAAGTACTATTATTTCGATTAATTAATTATAAATATATTACATTTATTATTTTATCAGTTTACTTATATATAAATGAATTTTATAGCTATTTGTAAGTTAGTTGTTTGTATTTAGGCACTTTATTATTCTATCATTTATAATCGAATTATTAATTAAATATTTAACGCTGAGTCAATTTTGTTACTTTAATAACATATCTATTATTTACCTTATACTTATTCACTTTTGTTACTTTATTTTGTATTTTGACACTTTAATCGCTAATTTTACTATTTATAATTATTTATGTATTTATTCACTTCCAATACTTATTCACCTTTGTTTACTTTATTTTGTATATAGTCACTTTAATCACATATTTCTATTTATAATTATTTATGCATTTATTCACTTTCTTTTGAGTTTAGTCACTTTTACTAATTTATTATTGCACTTTTCGCCTTCACTTTGGGATTTCCGACTTTTTTTGACTACTTCTAATTAAGTTATACGTCTGCATATTAACTATGTGGACGCTTTCTGGCGGGATGTCGACGACTCTTTCCTCTATTAGTCTTTCGATTTCTTTAGCGGAGTTCGGTTCCTCGAAGGTCCACTTGTACTTGCCCCGCTGAAGTCCTCGGAGTAACTGCTCCGAGTCTTCTTTCTCTGGCTTGCACAGAGATGAACAGAAGACCTTAAGGGCGACGTCCTCCCCGTCGAAGAGGTAGCCTTTGTCCAGTACCTCTTTCTCCAGAGAGACCGGCGCGACTTCTCCTTCCTTTAGTATGTCTTCTTCTTTCTTCTCTGTTTGCTCGGAATCCTTCTCCTTGATTACTGTTTTGGTGTTTTTTTTTGTTTGTTGCTTTTCCTTTTCTTTGGGCTTTGGTTAGAGCACTCACTTTTGGAATCTCTTTCTTCGTTAGATTTTTCTTTTTCTGTCTGCGGTTGTTCTTTTTCCTTCTCTGTCTGGTCTTCTATAAATTTGATGTTCAAAATTTCTTCAGAAGAGGGGTTGGGGTGAACCATAGCTTTTTCATCATGCCGTTCATCTGCAGAAGGCGATTAATTTCCTCTGCAAATGTACCCGGTTTTACCAGATTTGCCAAGTGGACAAAGATAGCCATTGCCCTTATTTCCTTGCTTTCGTTTGGCAATAACAATTTTGGAGTACTGGCCGGTTCTGTAGGTATGTTCGAGTTGAGTTAGCTAGCGCTGCTTCCCCGTAAGTCCTTTTCCTTGCTTTGTTTTCCCTTTTTGCTTTTTCTCCTTTTAGCCGAATTGCCTCCTTACGCAATGACGGGGCCCTTTTTAAAAGTCTTCCAGTTTTGGCGGGTTTTTTTTAGTCTTTTTCCCACTGCCCACGTTCAAGCCAACTTCGTGTGGGTGTTTTTTCTAAGATCAATAGAAGTAATATATTTAGTTTTCTTTGATTTTGGATTAAGAAATGCTTCTCTTTTTGGGGGGCTGTTTTTTCGCCTCACAATAATCGGTAACTAGGGAGAATCGCACTAGGTCGCCTACGTCTGCTAAATGTATTCTTTTTTTAAATTTGTGATTCATTCTTGTGATGCTTCTGGCGATCAAACAAAAGAAATGAGAAAAAGACACTAGTAAGCCTACCTCTTAGTGCTGTACTCAGAGCCAAACCTATTTTTTTTTAATATAAAAGTCGTATTTTAGGATGGTTGACCAAGCGTCGAGTTTTAACCAATAACCTTTTTGGTAGACCTTTAAAAAATTGGACAAACAATTAAGAAATTAAGCCTAGTGGAAGTTGTGGCCCGGATTTTCGGGGGCATGGGGGGGGGCACCATTTATATCAGAAGCCATCTTCGTTAGGATTCTGCTGTTGCTGTATCCGTTTCAAAGGTCGTTCATTATTGATTGTTTTGCCTGTTGTGTCTGATGGGTTTGGGGCTCTAATTCTGTATTGTTTAATAAATCTTTTCATCAAACCAGCTTGAAACTAAATATGTATTAGGATTGACGCATTCGTTTAATTGAAGCATTTCAGATTTGCTGATTGGGGTACTATATTGAGAGAAATAACAAACACTTGATTATAGTTGCGGAAATTTGTCGCAAATGTGGCATTTCGGCAAAACGTAGAAGTGAGTCGAGTAAAGATTCGTTATTTCTAAAATTTGTGCTTTTAAATCATCATTTTGTTTTATCCTTTTTAATTTTCGCCCTCATTTGGAAGTTTTAAAAAAAATTAGGCCTTGTGATTTTGTTCTCTCCCTCAAGCTCATCCCCCCCCCCCTCATACCCCCAAACACTTTACATTTGTGTACACTTACACGGAATGTTCTAGAAATATCCTTGCCACAGAAATACGTAGGAGCTCAGCGTCGACTTACGGCAGAAGATTATTGACTTCCACAGATCGGGGAAACATTACAGCATTATATCAAAACGTTTGGCTATACCAAGATCAACGGTAAATTCTGTTATAAAGAAGTTTAAGGAATGTGACACGACGGAAACTTTGCCTGGGCGTGGAAGAAAACCGAAAATGTCAACGAGAACTGTACGAAAACTCTGTCGCGATGTTAATATGAACCCAAGAATTGTATTGACGACATTGCTAAAGAATTGGATACGAAGGGCATCAGCGTAACTACACTTACGATACAGCGTTGTTTAAATAAGAATAAACTGAATAGATATCGACCACGACGGACATCTCTTTACAAGCCATGTCATATTGCTGCTCGCATAAATTTCGTAGATAAAGACAATAGCTTTTGGCAACGTGTACTTTGGAGCGATGTAACAAAAATCGAACCTTTCGACCATAACAATGCTAAGAAAATTTGGCGCAAGAAAGGTGAAGCCTTCCTCCCAAAGAACACAATAACCAACAGTTAAATATGGAGGCGGTTTGCATAATGTTTTGGGGTTGTTTTAGCTCTAATGGGACCGGTAAATTAGTTCCAATACGAGGAAGAATGAAATCTGAAGACTAGATAAATATACAGGATGGAAATCTGAAAACCTCAGCTACAGATCTTGGGCTAGGACGAAGGTTTACCTTCCAACAAGATAATGACCCCAAGCATTCATCAAAAACGAGCTGAATGGCTTCGGAAAAATAAGATAGCATTGTGATGGCCTTCGATCAGTCCCGACCCGAATCCCATAGAAAATGTCCTAAATGTGGATGAGTTTACGCATCACTGTCCGAGAACCGCTTCATTTTCTTGCCTTGACCTATCTTTGTGCTCTTCGGATGCACAGCCTGATTTTGATTGGGGGGTGGTCGATGACCTCCATGGTAGTGATCACTTTCCCATTCAAATATCATTTTCAGGGCAACTGCCGCCTGAGAGACCACCTCGGTGGTGCTTGGCGCGGGCGCGGTGGCCTGCATTTCAGGAAATGACTGAATTCTCTATCTCAGTCGAGGAGTTTAGGTCGGTAGATGAGGCCGTTGAGTTCTTCTCCGGCAACCTCATCGCCGTGGGCCTGACTACTATTCCTAGGACGTCTGGCCGTTTTGCACGCTGACCACTCCCATGGTGGTCGGCCGAGTGTGAGACGGCCCTCAAACAGAAGCGTTATGCCTACATGCGCTATAAGCGCCGCCCGAACGATTTCACTGTCGCTGAATTTCGTCGGGCTAGGGCTAGGTTCCGGTATATTTCGAAGCACGCCCGCCGCTCTTCTTGGCGGGCATACGTGTCTTCACTTAACGGGAAGACCCCTTTAGCTGAGGTGTGGAAGCGAGTCAAAAGGATTCGGGGCAAGTTCTCGCAGGACCCCCCTCCCGTTCTCCAGGAGAATGTGACCGCAATCTCGGACCCCGCGTCCGTGGCGGAATCCTTAGCGACCGCTTTTTCCGCATTCTCTAGCCGTGATGCTGCTCCGCCAGCATTCAATGCACGTCGTGATGTCGCGGAAGGCCGCCGGCTGGACTTTACCTCCAGAGGCGGAGAACCCTTCAACGACAAGTTTACTGTGAGTGAGTTGCGTTCCGCTCTCGCTTCGTGCGCGGACACCGCCCATGGTCCGGACGATGTCCCGTACGCCATGCTTCGACACCTGGGTGAGCGAGGCATGGCCTTTCTGTTAGATTTGTTCAACAGGATCTGGGTGGAAGGTCTTCTCCCAGACTCCTGGCGAATCGCTACTGTGCTCGCCTTTCGCAAGCCGGGGAGAGATCACTCTACTCCGACCGGTTTCCGCCCAATCTCTCTAACCTCTTGCGTGTGCAAGTTGATGGAGAAATTGGTAAATGTTAGATTAGCCCATTTCCTGGACAGCGGAGGCCATCTGTCTTCTGCACAGTGCGGCTTCCGTAAGTTTCACTCCACGTCGGATGCTCTGCTCCGACTGGAAAATGCCGTCTGCGAGGCTTTCCTTCGTAGACAGCACTACGCCACGGTGTTTTTTGATCTGGAGAAGGCCTATGATACCGCATGGCGATACGGTATCATGGAGACTCTCCACACGATGGGGGCGAGGGGACGCCTCCCAATATTTATATCTGAATTTTTGCGAGATCGTCGATTCCGCGTACGGGTGGGGGGAGCCCTCTCTGCCCCAAAGGAGCAGGAAGAGGGTGTCCCGCAGGGAAGTGTCCTCAGTGTCACACTCTTTGCCCTGAGCATCAACGGCATCACCTCGGTGCTGCCAGAAGATGTTCTCGCTACGCTCTACGTGGACGACCTTTCGATCTCTTTTGGCGCGGCCCAGATGCCAACTCTGGAGCGTCGACTCTAACAGGCATTGAACCGCGTCTCTCGCTATGCCGAAGCGCACAGGTTTCGGTTTTCTTTGGCTAAGACTAAGGTGGTGCACTTCTGCCGCCATCCACGGCTTCACCCCGACCCAGATTTGTTTCTTAATGGGGTGCGCCTGGATGTGGTTGAGTCGCACCGTTTCCTTGGTCTTGTATTCGACCGACACCTCACCTGGGAGGCTCATATTCGCAGCCTTAGGGTCTCTTGTACCCGCGCCATGGACATTCTCCGTTCCGTGACGTTCAGCGCTTAGGGCGCTGATAGGACTACCGCCTTACTTTTTCATCGATCCTTTGTTCGCTTGAAGCTCGACTACGGATGCGAGTTTTATGCATCCGCAGCCGAGCGTTTATTGCGGAAGGTGGATTCGATCCACCACACCGGCCTTCGCCTTGCGACCGGTGCCTTCCGCACTTCCCCCATTGAGAGCCTGTTGGTCGATGCTGGGGAGATGCCACTCGCTCTGCGCCGCGTGCAGTGCATCACTTGCCTGTACGCGCGAGCCCGGCGCCTCCCTCAGTCGCCAACAGCTCTCACTGCATCTGCAGCTGATCTCGATGGTGCCTATGCCGCCGAGAGACGCCAGTCATACCCTAAGCCCTTTGGGTTTAGGGCCAGGAAACTCCTTCGAGAGGTAGATATAGCTCTCGGGCCGGTGGCGCCCCTGGTTCTGCCCAGGACGCCACCCTGGAGGGTACCACATTTGGCTATTTGTCGCCACGCCTCTGCTCCCAAAGCTTGTACTGCGCCGGGAGTATTGCGTTCGACCTTTTTGGAGCACACATCGTGTCACGCTGGTACCGTGCCAGTGTATACGGATGGCTCCAAGTCCCAAGAGGGGGTCGGCTTCCACGCCGTATCCCCTCTGTTTGAAGTCAGCGGGGCTCTACCAGGCGCTGCGTCTGTCTTCACGGCCGAGCTGGTGGCAATACACCACTCGGTACGGGAGATTACGCGACGTGCCCGGTTCGGAGACCGGATTGTGATCTATAGCGACTCACAAAGCGCCCTGAGTGCTCTCGGGGCATTGGAATCTCCGCATCCCCTGGTTCGCGATATCCGTGACGCCACGGTTTTGGCGAGCCGGGCAGATGTCGAGATTATCTTCTGCTGGGTTCCTGGACATGTAGGAATTGCGGGGAATGAGCGCGCCGATGAGGGCGCCAAAGAGTCCGCGAGGACTCTGCGACCGGACCAGCATTTCGCTCTTCCTCACACCGACTACATGGCAGGAATACGGGCAGCTCTTCGGACTGCTTGGCAAAGAAGATGGGAGACGGTCGAAGGGAACTTAAAGTTGCGTGCCATTGCGCCGCGACTGTTCCCATGGACCTATCCCCCAATGCCGCGGCGGCTTCAGGTTGCTTTCTGTCGTCTCCGAATCGGACACACTCGTGTGACGCATCGCTATCTGATGGAGCGCTCGCCTGCGCCCTATTGCAACGACTGCGTCGTCCCCCAGACTGTTCGGCACATTCTTGTCGAATGTCCCAGTCTGGGTGATCTTCGCGCACGATACCTGTCTCAGTACCGGGATGGGCGGGGTCGCTACCGCCTGTCCCTTGTGCTCGGGACAGATTCGTGCACATTGACTTGTGGACTTGTTGACTTCTTGGGGGAGGCCGGCCTTCTCCCTATTATTTAAGCAAGGTTTGTTTGTTTTTTTTTGTTTTGTTTTGTTTTTTGTTTGTTTTTTCCTTTAGTTGCACGCTCCTGCGCATGGGGGACCTCTCCCCGACGCACCAGCTTGCTTCCTTTCCCCCTTTTGGGGTGTTTTTTTTTTTTTCTCTCTTCAATTTTATTTTAAAGTAGCCTAGAACTAGGCCAGTTTTAATACGGCGACTAATGCCCAAGTAGGCAGTCGCCAGATGAGCTCTTAAAAAAAAAAAAAAAAAAAAATCCCATTGACAATTTATGGGACGAAATGAAAGTTAGGATAGCTCGTCGGGCTCCAAGAAATCTCCATGAATTAGAGATTGTGGCCATTGAAGAATGGATGAAAATCCCAACTGAAACATGTTCAACTATTAATATGGTGGTTATGTTTACATTTCCCCGCTGTACGAATAGTTTTTACAATGTAGCTTTTGTAATGTTCCTGTTCTGAAATTGTTATATTACATTAATAGTTCTGAAACACATTTTTTGCATTCCTCTCCATATTCTTATTAATATATATTTAACATGGCGTCATGCGACCTACCAATTTCAACAAATAAGCGCAAATATTGGATAAATTTCGTCGTTAAGTGTATGTCATAATTCCTTTTATTCAATATATGTACATAAAACATATGGGTTTGCCACAGTTATGATGGCCTTCTTGGACATTCATTCGCATTAGGGTAATTTTAAACGCGTCTTTCCCTCTCACTTTTTTTCTGTTATATGTATATTTTTTTAATTGATCCTTTGTACGTAAAATGCTAATGCACTTAGTACTCATTTTTTTGTTCTTTTTTCCAAGTCTGATTTAGAAAACTTTGATGTGGGCAAGACCGGTCGAGGCAACATCCGAACATCAATTCCCGCCTACCACCATTCGCTCGCCCGCCCCACCCGGAGTGGCCGCAAACAAGGGCCCTACTCGTCCGATTCCGACTCAGATTCCGGCCGGCCGCATCGCTTCAATAACACCATTACTAACAAGGTAATTCGCGTTTGCATTTTCCCCTACACTGCACCGGATGGAACGGGGGGACTGACTGGTGTCCACGTTTCCTCTAGTATAGAGATTGCTCACACACATATGGGTTCTCTTCTGCCTTTATTTCCGTTTCAAGTGTTTACTTGTGTCTCGCACAACGCGAAGTAGGCTGCTAATCTGATTCTCTCTTTACCACCCTTGGTATTGAAGCTCTATCTAGCTTAGTGGATAGGGTGTTAGATTTCTAGCGTAGAGGCACGCGTTCGACTCCCTCGAGCGCGAGCGAAAAACTTTGAGCGGCGTCACGAGTTTTCCGCCCATTGGCGGATACGCTGAATATAACGCCCTGTGGGGGTAAGGAGCTCCATACGCATCATCACGCGCATAGCCACTTATGACACCGCTACCATTTCCCACTCCTCTGTTCCGGTGCCCTGCCAATGGGGCACTAGTATTCCATATGGGGTTACTCATCCTCATCCACCTGGAGTACTAGTGTCCCATATCGGGGTACGAAGAGCCACATACCCCTGACGCGGAACCGTGTCTCCCCCGTGTTCACGAATAGGTTCAACTATGGCTGGGTGGTGTCAAATAACAATAATACCACGGGGACCCTGGTGCCTTCGGGCTTACCAGCGATCGTCATTCTGATCTTCATGTGCATTTCATTTATTTTTCATTTTATGCAGAGCTACACTCCCATGACGTTCAAACCGGTGAAAAGCCGACGGACGACCAAGTCTCAAAACTCGTACGAGAACACATTCCATCGCTATGAGAATATTCACCATCACTACAACCAGCGCAAACTACAGCACCAACACACCTATCAACAACCGACGGTCAACTTCGCTGTTAAAAGCCAAAGTTCTTCTCATATACCACTGTCTAGCAGTGGGACGACGTCCATAAATGGCCCCAATAGCCAAAATAGATTCAATTTACCCTGGGACTCTTCGCCTCATCGCCGACGCCCGCCGACCCTGAGGGCCAAATCTATCCACGGAGATCGCGGGTTTCGAGATTCGGACGTGTCGTCCGACGACGATTCGGGAACCGCCGACGGTCGACCCAAGTCGCTCGATTTCGCCCTCGACGATGACGTGAGGGTAAGTGGCACGCGTTCATTGGTGGCTACGATCTGAGTGGAGACGCCTTTTTCTGCCATTGACCTATTTTGAGTAGGGTTAGTCGGGGGATGGGGACCCATTTTGAATCGGTGTCAAAATTGAGGCGTTTGTCATACGAGTATGTCGTAATAACCCTTGATTCCGATCCTATGTTAAGGCGAGGTTTCCTAGTATCATAAGCATCAGGTGATGCGAATTAGGGGTAAAACTCTAGCAAATCAAAGGGATGGGCTAGGGGTTATGTGGCAGAGACGCGATTTCGACGCTCGAAGGTAGGGAGTTGTGACCCACTATCATGTGTCCGAGAGAGAATGATGAAACTGCATCACTTCATCCTTCAGTGAACTCTGGTACTTTTTTCTTTATTTAACCTTCACGTGTCATTTTCATGCGTTTACTGTCTTTTTCTTCTTTTTCGTTATATATTTGTTTTTCGACATGATTTTTTTTTTTACATCATGAAGCAAAACGCCCAAATGAATGATTTACTCGTGTAATTGCATTAGTTTTTAGACGAGGTAAATAGAATGCAATTGAATCTTTTTGAGCCCTTGACCCTCTTAACAACAATTGGTATCTGCCCCCAAAATTAGAGTAATCCTCAAGTAAAAATTCGAATTAGGGCGTGCTGTGTTCAAGCTGCTGCTAACATTAACATTTGTAGTGAGCACTACTTTAGTGCGAAGTGTTCAACCTTGGTTCGATTAGGTTACGTCTAGAAACATGGACTATTATTGGACCACAAAGGAGACTCAAATATACACTACTTGTAAAAATTGGGGGCCACGCTAGAATTTTTAATAAATATGCCAAATTTTCCATTTTATTTAATGCAAAATGGGAAAGAATAAAAAAATATTTCTATAAATACTTATAAGATCTATTAATTACATCAATTTAGCAACGATGACACAAATCTTTCCAAAATAAACTTAAACTTTGGCTTCATCAAAAATACCTTCTCTTGTTTTAATCACTGGGCATCCTGAGCAATAATAAGTGAAAGTACGTGTTTGGTATTGAACTCCGAGCACTCTTCAAACACCTGCGTTTTGCGCACACCTCTATCGCTCTGGTCCCATAAAAGTTGTATTGGGGAGAGCTGGGGATTGTGATGGCGAGATCAAAATTTGAAGTATGCATTGGATAATTTTTTTTTTGCTAGAATATAAAATTTGGTCCAATCAATCTTAAGCCAGATGGAGCCGCATACCTTTGCAAGATAGAGTAGTAGTCTTCTTTTTTCATTATGCATTTGACTTTAACCAAATCTCCGGCTTTGGCTACACCAAAACAACCTTATACCATGGCAGACCCTCCGCTATGTTTCACACTTGTCATTATACTTTTTCTCATTCTCTTATCGACCAGTTTTGATGATATTTTATTCCACTCTAATTTTTCTCTTTACTGAAGCGACAAGACCAAAAAGCCAGCTACCATTTGTCTCCTCCGTTCAGTTGAGACTCGTACTGGAATGGTTCTTGCACTGTTGATTTCTGCTGCCAACTGTGGAGCAGTTTTCTTTGTTTTTCTTACGTAAGATGACTATATTTCTATCATACTTTAAAAATGTTGCTTTTTTCCTCCCTCCTCTTTGCTTTTAAAATGAAAAAAAATCCCTCCTCTTTGTCTGTCAGCATTACTTCCTGTCCCTTGCTTCCTTTCAAGGGCATTCTGAACACCATGCCTTGATATCTGCAGTGTCCCGGCAAGCATTCGCTATGAATAACCTTCCTTATGTAATATTTCTATTCGAGCTCGTACTTCAATTGATGTCTCTGCTTCTTGCGATTTTCAGCGGTTAAAGAGTAATTCAATACATAAATTCAAATTATCAATTAGCAAATATCCCTTTAACCTTTCTGTATGAGTGGAAAAATAGTTTAAATGACAGGCCGAGACTGGTCTGAGAGGGAGCAAAACTTGACACTGCTTTCCTACCACAAGTGGACTGAGTTACCAGCCCCCCAAAAGTTAAAGAAGCCAAGAAAATTTGATCAGCAGCAGTGATTAAATCAAAAGGAAGGGTATTTTGATGAAGCCAAAGTTTAGGTTTATTTTAGAAAAAATGTGTTATCGTTGCTAAGGTGATATAATTAAGAAATCTTTTATTTATATATTTTTTTGGTCTTTCCTACTTTACATGAAATAAAATGGCAAATTTGGTATATTTATTAAAAATTCTAGGGTGGCCCCACACTTTTGATTGGTAGTATATGCAGTGTGTGTATATATATATATATATATATATATATATATATATATATATATATATATATAATTTTTTTTTACCCGTGGCCCGGGTAAAATGTATGTCCGGAAATAAAGTAAGACGGATTCTTATCAACGCCCGGGAGAAAAAGTCCTCTTGCAAATAAATACAGATGCCTATTGTTTGAAATTCTGATATTGTGGCCCTCATAATACCTTTACTTGCTGATTATTATTTTTTTTTTATTCATATAATATACTGTAAATGATTAAACGTTTTCCCGCGCGCGCCCGACAGTTTACACTCACGCGTGACTGACCGTTAGTTATGAGCGAACAACGTTGTGGTCGCAGAAACAGATCGAGCGTCTTATTTATAACTCATATTTTAAGAACGGGATTTAAAAAAAAAAATCTCTTGGTTTGGATGTCCTTTTGTAGGGGAGAGGGAGAGGGTTAGAATGGGATTTTTTTATTCCTATAAATGGACACACACACACATTATTATTATTATTATTATATATATATATATATATATATATATATATATATATATATATATATATATATATATATATATATATATATATATATATATATATATATATATATATATAAGCCAGGACTAGGAGACGGAACATGTTTATTTAGCACGTTTCGAACATTTCATTGTTCATCATCAGCCAATTCTTATAATAAAGACTTTCACTTATTCAAAGTTATACATAAGTGGAAACAAACTTAATAATTTAGAGATAAGACATCAACTATATTAAAAAAAGGAACTAATACATAAAGATGCACTGACATTAAAGAAAGGTAACTAAAGAATAATGTACATCATATATAAGCTCACAACTTAAGAGTTAATGCAAGCTTAAAAAAAACATGCAAAAAGATATAAGGGCAAAATAAAAATGGCATTTCTGATTGAATGCCAGAAACCGAATAATTTAACAGTGAGTATGCAGCAAAAGTAAATTATGATAATGGTTCAAAATAAATTAAAAATGGACAACTAACCAATCAATCAATTTAGCCGTCTGTCAATTTTAACCGTCGGGGCAATTTAACTGTCCGGTAAATTTAACCGTCGGCTCAATTTAACCGTCGGCTCAATTTATTTATCGGGTCATTGAGAGATGTGTTTGGCATGAGTAGATTCGATTGAAAAATTCGACCCAAGGATGGTTTCGTTATGTTTTGTTTTTTTAAGTCCCTATTCAGTTTCAAAATTGTATACATTACTAACATCTTAACATTCAATTTATACTTAAGTACGAAACAATGGCTGCCTTTCAGTTCTAGACATAAAATTATACGTTTAAATTACAAACTTTTTCACTTCCGTGTATAGAATACTTACCAACCTCCCTATTCTCTACTCGCCACTAATTATTTCTCATGCTTACCAAACCGCTTCAAAAAATCAGCAATAAGCTGTAGAATTCACTGCGCTTATAAATTATGCTGACTGGAATAAATATCTCAGAATTTCTAATATTAGAGAATTTTGAAATTGAACTTATTCTCGACAATTGATCAATTGCTTTTTAACGCTACATGCTGTTCCTGACATAAAATTTGATGTTCCAAAGCATTAAATGTAAATTAAAATACCCTACATAAGATGCCTTACTAATAAATTAATATATGACTTAAAGCAGCTGCTCTCAAAGGGTTATGCACATACAAATTTTTATTTTATCCCAATAAATATGTTATAAAGGACCGGTCTCATAAGGAGAGGCTACCCATGTCACTCAGGTCCTCATTCGTTTATAAATGTTTATGCACGAGTTGCCAAATTCGCTGAGGATTTACTAACTTGGTTTTCTCATTACTAAGCTGGAATTTTCTTCGGTGAGAAACCACTTTAATCATTGTAATTCTTCATTTTCGCTCTCAAATTTTTAAATTTGGGGTAATGCAGATAAATCCTTGGAGCAATTTTAAATCCAGAATTAAACTAGTCAGTCTTCAAATCCACTTTATATCTCTTAATCAAAATATAGACAACCGTTAGTTCGATCGTTATTTTTTTTTATTAATTCGAATTGAACGCTTGTTAACAAGACTCAATGATCCGACAGCTAAATTGATCGATCGATCGATCGATTGGTTGGTGTCCTTTTCTAATTTACTTTGAACAAGTATCATAGTTTACTTTTGTTCGAATATTCACATGAATTATTCCGTTCCTGTCCTTCGCTCGGTTTCCGTTTTGCTAGTTTGTTTTGCTTTTGTAATAACATTGTAACTATTCGGCCGATCTAACGAAATTTGAAACCCTTATGTTGTTTAACATTTTCTTTCGAATGCTATAATTGTCAAAGTCCTCCCAAGGTTAGCCCGGGAATTATTTTGTTTTGGCAATAACATCATAACTTTTCGGCCGATAATCTGCTAGACTAGAATAAGCTATACTATGCTAAGATATAATGTACAAAGGTAAAATATAGTATGCTAATTTATGCTATAATGTGCTCTGATAGGATAGTAGTACATATTATGTTAGGATAGACAATATTAAGCTATGCTTGACTAGAATATAATAGTATTATATTGGCTATACATGTCTCGGATAGTTAATGATAGGCTAAGCAACACTAGGCTAGGAAGGGCATGAAAGGCTATACTAGGCTACGCTATGGTATGCTAGGGAAGGCTATGATTGTGATAGAACGGGTTGAGGCCGCGTTAATTTCAACCACTATCACATGTTATTTAAAACCACGATGCTCCCCACGTGCATCTTCGCTTGAAGCTGGGCGCTTTATCGCAGCCACCTGAGTCAATGTTTAAACAAGGAGGTTTATCATCCCCCCTCCCCCCTCCCGTTCGCCCCATCCGCCGATCACGCCAGATTGAGTTAGGCTTATGGGCAGATAAGGCTTGTTCTCAGGCTCGGCTGTGCATTCCCTCGAAGCTCCCACGCCAAGGGAGTGTCTCGACTATTTAGATGGAAATTTTACCACTAAGAGCATATTGGAGATCCAGATTTTCGTCACGAAACATCACTACGACCCTCTCTCACCTTGTGCGCCAAGGGACCTCGACCTCGAGATTCACCATCACTTGTCCAGAAGAAGGACAATATCCCTTGAGTGACAAGGTTCGAGCCTTCGACTCCGAGTCCACAAGGCTTCCCCTGTTGTTCAGAAAGAGAACGTTAGAACAGCCATTGTTCGTTCGAGCCCGTTGACAAGAAACGGTTCTCACCCCCCCCTCCTGTTGTTCAGAAGAGAACAACGTAGAACAGCTATTGTTCGTTTGAGCCCGTTCGCCAAGAAACGGTTCTCACACTTCCCCCCCCTGTTGTTCAGAAGAGAACAACGTAGAACAGCCATTGTTCTTTTGAGCCGTTCGTCAAGAAACGGTTCTCATTCCCAAGACGCCACGTCAGGATCATTTAATATCCCCCCTCCCTTCGGCTGGAACTCACCAGCGGACCGAAAATTCCTTCACGTCGCCTTCCTCTGCACAACAAGTATAAATTACGTAAGCCGAACTCGTTACCTTTGAGTATTTAACCCTTTTGTCAATTCTATTCTGTGCTTTGAATGGTTTAGCGAACCATCACCTCCCTTTAACTTTATATTTGTTTTACCTTTTTAAATCTTTTAATCCTCGGATTAGCTCGAGTCCCCACGACCCTTTCCATTCTCTGTTTATGTCAATATTTTCCGTTTTGTGTGTTGTTGATAGTTATTATTAATAAAACTCTATTTTATTAATGATAGCAATATTATTATCATTGAGCTCAGTTCCACTTCTTAAGCATATCGAAGATACATAATATCGGCCAGCCAGACATCCACGCACTCTAAAGATAATTAAAGAAGTTCCCTCAACGAATAGTGATATATGGTATATCGTCGAGAGTCTATTCTACGACATATATATATATATATATATATATATATATATATATATATATATATATATATATATATATACTATTTAAATTTGGTATCAAGTGTGTAAGGTTTAACGCTATATCTTTGCAAACACTGGTCTCAGTCGATTAAAGCATAGTGTTATTCGTTATAATACTAAAGTATAGTAGTTCCCTTTTGTTTTAACGATTGCTATCCCTTTTGGGGGGAAACTTAAGAAGCTGGAGTAGCTCAAGGAACTGTTATAATAATTTGTTTGTTTTTTTTTGTGATTTTAGTCAGTGGTTATTTAGATCGAGAAACCAAGTACGAATAGGTCAGTGCCCATATTTAGGTAGGCTAATTTTATAGAGGCATAATTCTTGTTGCAAGGAATTTTAGTTGGTTGACTAGTGCGCCCCCAAGTGCAAAGATGACTCAGTTCGAAATCTTTAAAGCGCAAGGAGAGTCCTTGGGACTTTCCTGAAAAGAACTAATTGAGTACGTTCAAGAGGAGCAAAGAAAAGAGCGAGAAAGAGAAAGAAATCCAACGAGAAGAAAGAGAAAGAGAGGAACGGATAAGACAAGCTGAGCTTCACCATCAGATTGAATTAGCTCGTGTTGAAGCAGAAATACAGTCATCCAGTTCCCGTTCCGAAGCCTCCCCAATCTCTCACTAAAACTCCCCAATTTCAAGGATGGAGAGGATTTCGGAGCATTTTTAGCCCACTTCGAAAAGATCCTCGAAATCAATAACATGGATCTGGAGGCTGAAGGTGTAGCCAGATTACTTGCCTTGTTAAATTGTAAATTGCGCGAAATTTTTATATCTTTACCATCTGAGTGTACAATTAACTACAGCACCTTAAAAGCTGAGTTATTGGCCGCTCATAATATGACTCCCGATTTCTACCGCCAAGAATTTCGAGGCGGTCGTATTAAACCCGGACAGACGTTCCGTCAATTCGGATATATTCTTCAGAGGAATTTTAACTTTTGGTTCGAATCCTCAAAGGTTGATCCGAACTACGAGTCCTTAACAGACTTCGTGTTGCGAGATCAATTTTTGGCGTCGCTCCCGACGGAGATCCGCGCGTTCGTCAAGGATCGTCGGTGCCAGACCTTTAAAGAATGTACCTAAGAAACGGATGTCTATGCCGCCAGCCATAATTTATACCCAAAGGAGAATCGAACTTCTCACCAATCCCCCTACAAGGAAAGAAGGAAGGATTCGCGCCCCTTGCCAGGAAAGCTGACGAAGTTTCCGGGCCCCGTAAAACCCCAAAACCAACAACGGGACTCCAAACCTCCCGTTAAGATTTCTTCTTCATCTCTCTTCCCGAAGCGACCAATCATATGCTTCACCTGTGGTGTAGAAAACCACATGAGCTGAAATTGCCCCAAAAATTCTAGGCTTAAAAGCGGACCAGCCCACCAAGTTCACCAGATTAATGCCACCCCGGCTCCCTCAGTGGTGCAGACCCAAGCAGCAACTTCTCCCCCTCCGTCAGGCCACCAGGTAAATTTTATTTTTGATAAAAGTTCATCGGCAACTTTGAAATTTGAGGAGGGCAGCGTGAACGGCTGCCGAGTATCTACTCTCGTCAGGGACACAGGATGTGCGTGTTTCATCGTGTCCGACGGACTCCTCCCCCCAGTGGACCCTAACCACGAAAAATTTGCGGTGGTACATGACTACCTTGGGCGGGCGAACCAATTGCCCGTCGTTAGATGTTACCTGCAGTGTCAATATTATGATGGCTGGGCTGAAGTCATTTCAGCACCCATACAATTCTGTTCCGTACTTTAGGACAGAGCCCCCAAGTAAGTTATGACCCTTTGTCTCAGGCCGCCCTTCCTCGAGGCCGAGCTAAGAAAGAAGCCCAGGAGCCCGTCCCCATCAGAACCCCGATACCGTCCGATTTCTCGGAGACCCTTAACCATGACTTTAGGACGGCACAAAAGGAGTGTGAATCACTAACACCCTTAGGTGATAAGGCCCAAGACAAGGACACGGAGACTGTCCGTGGACCCAAAGAAAAAAAGTACCACCAACGCACCCATGGAGATACCTTCGTAGCACTGGACGAAACATCGGCCCTTGAAGAGGATTACCCCGCGGAGTCCCTTAATGTAATCCAGAAAGTGTGCATCCAACCTGATGCCGATTACCCTCCTCCTTCCCTACCAGGCGAGTCTTTTGAACCCTCTGACCTGGATATTGACGCGCAGCTGACACCACATCAAAAGAGTCAGCTACAATAACTATTTGAATGGAGTCACCATTTAACCACCCTATTAGCTCTTTTCGAGCCACTGCGCGAAAATGGCCTCACCATTGGCCCCAGCAAATGCCATTTTGCCCACGAAACCATAAATTATTTGGGTTTCAAAATAGGACAAAGCCAGTTGGGTCCCCAAGAGGATAAGATTAAGGCAATCGCCGACATGCCCCTCCCGATTACAAAGAAGCAATTAAGATCGTTCCTAGGATCAGCTTCGTACTATCGGCGATTCGTTCCGAATTTCGCTGCAATTTCGGCGCCCCTCAGCTCCTTTTTAAAAAAGAATTCACCCGATCGTCTACGTTGGAATGATGTCGCTATTTCCCATTTTAATCAGCTCAAGAGTAAGCTCATTTCTGCCCCCATTTTAAAGTTGCCCAACCCGGAAAAATCCTTTGGGATTAAGACCGACGCGTCCAACGAGGGCATTGGAGGTGTACTCCTTCAATACGAGGAGGACAGAACGAGTCATCCAGTTGCATATGCTAGTCGTCCATTATTACCACGCGAAAAGAGATATGCCACTATAGAGAAGGAAGCTCTATCAATTATCTGGGTTATAGACAAATTCAAAATGTACTTGATAGGAAAAGAATTTCAGATAGGAACCGACCACCGTCCGTTAGCCTATATTAGGAATGTGCGACACTCCAACGGCCCAATCATGCGCTGGAGTTTACTCTTGCAAGAGTATCAATTTAAAATAAATTATATAAAAGGTTCCGATAACCAGGTCGCTGACGCACTCAGTAGGAATGCGTTACTGAATAGCGCAGAGTAATTGTATTCATAGGATTAGTATCTCCATGTAGGTATATACCGTCTTGTACGACTTTAATTAGATTCTCTTGTATTATAATTAGTTAATGTATATGTCTGAATTTTGTAACGCTCAATGTCTATTTTTTTGTATGTATATATAGTTGTACCCATTAATTTACGTATAAATTATTTTCTCCCGTATGTACTAATTTTATATCATTTCATTGTTCCATGCCCTTTTTTTTATTAAGTTTGTATTAAAGGTTATTTTCCCCTGTAATCTAAAGATCAAAATAATCATATGTATTGAGGTAATACTAGCTAGGTGCAAGAAGGTACGGTTGGTACAAGAAAACGAGTTCCCCACAACGGAGCTCTATCGTTGTCCCTTCTCTCTTTTTTTCGAAGTGACAACTTCCCCCGGAATGGAGGGGTGTGATAGAACGGGTTGAGGCCGCGTTAATTTCAACCACTATCACATGTTATTTAAAACCACGATGCTCCCCACGTGCATCTTCGCTTGAAGCTGGGCGCCTTATCGCAGCCACCTGAGTCAATGTTTAAACAAGGAGGTTTATCATCCCCCCCTCCATTCGAACCATCCGCCGATCACGCCAGATTGAGTTAGGCTTATGGGCAGATAAGGCTTGTTCTCAGGCTCGGCTGTGCATTCCCTCGAAGCTCCCACTCCATTGTCCCCCACGCCAAGGGAGTGTCTCGACTATTTAGATGGAAACTTTACCACTAAGAGCAGATTGGAGATCCAGATTTTCGTCACTAAACATCACTACGACCCTCTCTCACCTTGTGCGCCAAGGGACCTCGACCTCGAGATTCACCATCACTTGTCCAGAAGAAGGACAATATCCCTTGAGTGCCAAGGTTCGAGCCTTCGACGCCGAGTCCACAAGGCTTCCCCTGTTGTTCAGAAAGAGAACAACGTTAGAACAGCCATTGTTCGTTCGAGCCCGTTGACAAGAAACGGTTCTCACCCCCCCCCCCCCCTCCTGTTGTTCAGAAGAGAACAACGTAGAACAGCCATTGTTCGTTTGAGCCCATTCGCCAAGAAACGGTTCTCACCCTTCCCATGTTGTTCAGAAAGAGAACAACGTTAGAACAGCTATTGTTCGTTCGATCCCGTTGACAAGAAACGGTTCTCACCCCCCCCCCCCCATCCCTGTTGATCAGAAGAGAACAACGTAGAACAGCCATTATTCTTTTGAGCCCGTTCGTCAAGAAACGGTTCTCATTCCCAAGACGCCACGTCAGGATCATTTAATCCCCCCCCCCCCTTCGGCTGGAACTCGCCAGCGGACCGAAAATTCCTCACGTCGCCTTCTTCTGCACAACAAGTATAAATTACGTAAGCCGAACTCGTTACCTTTGAGTATTTAACCCTTTTGTCAATTCTATTCTGTGCTTTAAATGGTTTAGCGAACCATCACCTCCCTTTAACTTTATATTTGTTTTACCTTTTTAAATCTTTTAATCCTCGGATTAGCTCGAGTCCCCACGACCCTTTCCATTCTCTGTTTATGTCAATATTTTCCGTTTTGTGTGTTGTTGATAGTTATTATTAATAAAACTCTATTTTATTAATGATAGCAATATTATTATCCTTGAGCTCAGTTCCACTTCTTAAGCATATCGAAGATACATAATATTGGCCAGCCAGACATCCACGCACTCTAAAGATAATTAAAGAAGTTCCCTCAACGAATAGTGATATATGGTATATCGTCGAGAGTTCATTCTACGACAATGATATTCTAAGCTATGCTACACTAGTCTAGTCTTCGTTATACCAGGCTAGGATAAGGGAGGCTTTCCTAAACTACTCTAGGCTATGTAATGCATGCTATGCAACTTTAGGCTAAGATCTAATAGTCTAGTCTAGGCAATACTATGATATACTATACTAACTAGGTTAGGGTAGAGTAAGGTAGGCTATGTTAGTCTAGGCTAGGATAGAATATACTAGGTTCCAGTGTATTAGGCTATACTAGACTAGGGTAAGCTAGGCAGGCTAGGCTATACTTTGATAAGCTGAGCTAGGATCCACTGTGATAGGTTCAGGTATACTATACTAAGCTAGGTTATTCTAATATATACTAGGCTAGGCTATATATGTAAATCTATACTAGGTACTCCAGGCCATTTTTATGCTATGGTATACTAGGCTGGGCTATGCAAGGCTATGCTGGACTATACTACGCGAGACTACTCTAGATTATAGTGTACTATGCTAAGCTAGGCTAGACTATGTTTGGGTGTGCTATGCCAGGATATACCATGCTAGAATAGGATAGGATATATAATACTAGACTAGTTTATACTATGCTAGGCTAGGTTATACTATACTATTCTAAGCTAGATTAGGGTAAGGTAGGCTATACGGGGATAAGCTAGGCAATACTATGTTAAACAATTCTAAACTATACTAGGTTAGGCTATGCTATACAGAGCACCGTGTTGACACTACATCTGGTCAAATTAAAATACTGGGCTACAGAGTGGTCATGAAGAATCATTCATAAGAAAGGTTTGATGGTGCTGCGATAGCTGTCAAGGGAAATATCTCTTTCAAGTGCCTTCCAGAGCTGGACGAATCCTTTGTGGCGGTTGAACTTCACACATTGGTTGAAAATCTCGTGATACCCGCAGCTTATAAACCCCCTCGACGACCTACCTGCCCATAAACAACTTTTACAAGCTGCTTGGGCATCGCAGATGGCATGTTTAGGGGGCGACCTCAATGCCAGATGCCGTGCAGCGGACTAGGTCAGAAACAACGAAAGAGGCCGAAACTTAGAATTAATTATGGGTAGAAAAAACATCCAGAGAATAGAGCCGGATTTTCCGACCTATATCTCTTCCACATCAGCCAAGAAACCTGACATAGTCTTAACAAGTGAAGGCTTCCCCTTCAACTACCATAGCTAGCCGGGCCCAGCAGTCCCCAGTGATCATATAGCGATCCTCACCACCATCTCACTCGCGCCGATCCAGCTATCAGTCACTCTCCGCAAAAACTACGCCTCGGCCAACTGGGAATGTTACAAGAGACAACTCAGTTAATACGCCCCAGCTGACCTAAGCGATGCAACCTTGTAGGAGGTAGACGAAGAGCTGGAGAGGATAACTGCGTATATTCTAGAGGAGACCGCGAGTGTGTACCCAAGATAGGGTAAAAAACACTCCTCAACCCAGATGGACAGATGAGATGAGGGAGATCGCTCCTATACACAGGGAAGTGTACAGAGAGGTAAGACGGGCAGATCCAAACCGGGAGAGAAGCTCGCTACTACGGTGCCTAAGAACCGAACTAAAAGAGGCTACCAATCTCTAACAGAAGGAAATTTGGAACAACCTAATAGCCAGAGTCGATAGCGAGCTGAACCTGGCTAAATTCTAGCATCAAATTAGAAAATTAAAAGAACAGGAAAAGTAAAGGCTCGCATTAAAGAAAGAAGATTATTTGGAAGATCCGACGTTCCTGGAAGAAAGATTTTGAACTTGCTGGAAAAAGTCTTCAGCATCACTCCAGAAGACAATGAAGAGTTCGACCAGGAATTCGAAGGCCAACTGATCGAAGATCTGAATCAGATAGATAATACATCGTTCTCACCCACATCACCAAGTAGACGAAGGCAAGGAGATGGCGGGCCTAGGCCGTTCCATAACACCTGAGGAGGTCATGACCACTGTGAAGTCCTTTGAACAAAGAGCACCAGGCTGGACGAGCATTACTAAATGCAACTTGGTAAATGCCCCACATCAGATCATTCAGCGAATCACAAACATATTCAATGCTTCACTGAATACGGGTTACTTTTCAGACAGCTTAAAGGTTACATGATAATCTTTATTCCTAAGGGAGGTAAACCTCCTGATCAATTGGTCGATTACAAGCCAATCTTACTGGTTGAATTCGTGGCGAAGATCTATGAGAAGCTCTTCACAGACCGGCCTGAAGACCAATTAGTCTTCGCACTCCTAACAGAAAAACTCGTGTGCTGCAAAGCTGAGCCGAAATACGTAGACGTGGTGCTGCGAGATGTACAAAAGGCCTTCGATAAGGTTTGGTTGAGGAGTCTACAATACAAGATCTTCAACCTCCAGTTAAACCCAATCCTGGAAAGAGTCTTCTTTGATTATATCATTGAAAGGAGAGCCTAAATTTCGATCGAGGGCTACACGGGACCTGAACTCGAGGCGGGAGTTCCACAAGGCAGCTGTCTAAGTCCGTTGCTGTACCTCGTTTACACAATATACCTCCGTGCTCCAGTGCAGGACGATACGATGTATCTGCAGTTCGCAGATGACATCACACAAATCATCCCAAGTCCCCTCAGGAACGCTGGAGTTACAGCAAAGAAGGCAGCTGCCGAGATCGAGAACATCAACAGATTTACAAAAATGTGGAAAAGTAAGACAAACCGCCAGAAATTCCAAATAATTCCAATAAACCACCGGAAAGTAGACGACGTCATCGTCGTCAATGATCACTACCAATACTTTAACGAGGGGAAAGTCCTACGCTTACGACTCACCAAATCTGGATATAAGACCCACTTAAACGGCAGAGTCTTCCTAGCCAAAAGAGAGCTGAAGATACTTTACAGGTTCCGATCCTCAACGTGCCGAATAAAAAAAAAAAACTGTACACTGCCTTGGTACGCTCCGTCCTAGTGTACCCAGCGGTGATTTCGCTGATGGCCAGCTGTACCTCTCGCGAGACGATGCAGAAGGTGCAGAACAAAGCCACACTGCTTAAACTGGCACGAGAAGGATCGAACATATTAGGCAAACAGTCCTACACTAAAAAGCGGGACTGAAGCCGATTAATATGGAAGATCCAAAGGCTAGGGAGAAAAACATGGGAAAAGGTGGAGGGAAGAAATACTCCCGACAATCTAACAATGTTGTTATGCCACAACAAAGGCAACGTACAGTCGAAAGAACATCACTATTTCCCAGCGGAAGAAACTGTGCAAGAGAAGAAGAGAAGACATAAGACCTAACAATGAAAGGAACAAACGCCAAAATTAAGACATTAAAACCATATAATGAAAATAATAAAATAAATAAATAAAAAAAGTTAAAATAAACAGCAAGAGATGCACTAACGCTCATGCATGCATGCGCGGGTGGACGAAACGCTCTTTTTCGGGCGCGCCGCCGATCTTCATGTTTACCTTATTCCATATGGAATTTGCTTCAAGAAAAGGTTTGCAACAATAGAAAAATAAATTTAGTGAATCTGAACTTAAGGAAAAAATTATCCTTTCATGGGATATCATAACGCTATATGATATCAGAAAATGTATTTCTTCCTTTAAAACGCGATTAAGGGCTGTATGTGACTAAGAAGATGAACATATTTATCATTTATTTCAATAAAGGTATAGTAAAGTGGGGCAAAAAAAAGGTTGGTTTGGGAGAAAAACAAATCTCACCAATATCTTCTAATATATTAAGTGCATATAACCATATAGTCTTAACACATTAAAGCAATCCCTACCCTTTCACAATATATATATATATATATATATATATATATATATATATATATATATGTATATGTATTCACCTAGATTTCTTCTACAAAGCTTGAGTCTTATATTCAGTAAGAAGGACAAAACGAAGAAGGCGGGTCCCATCTTTAATTCCAACGTTTCGGATTATTACAAAACCCATCTTCAGGAGCTAAAAACAAATTCCAAATGAGTAATCTAAGCCTAAAAACATAAATAACAGCATAAGTTCAAAGTTAAAAACCACAGATCAGAGAAAATCACAAAAACGACGTTAAAAATATAAAATGAACGTTACGTTAATGAACAAACAAAATAGTGAGGTAAAGAACAGCAAAATATTTGTAAAGAGATACTATCAATTAAGGGCAAACAAAGTAAACGTAATATTACAAAATTAAACAATTAAATGGAAAAATAGAGAATTGGATACAAACAAGGTAAAACTAAAATATAGACACTGGAACATTACCTTACATGGTCGGATCACAATGACGAATGAAAACAGGAAGGAATTCAAAGAATGAATACAGCTTGGTTGGTCGTTAAGTTATAAACAGAAGAAAAGATGACGTGTCCTCATTTAAATTTGGGTGGTTGTATTTAATACAGAGTGATTCTTTAATGCGGAGAGATGAAATAGATTTAACAAATTTTAAGACAGAAAAATCATTTAAGGACACGTCTGTTTTACAATCAATAGCATGTTTTCTGTGGGAAGAAAACTCTTTGTTACTTAATGTTTTACCAGTTCTATGGTTAATTCCCATTTGAGAACAAAAACGCGACTGAAGAGTACGTACTGTGCTTCCTATATAGGTCCCCAACTTACAGCTAGGGCAAATGAATTTATATACAATGCACGAACTAAACATCGTGGGAATACTGTCCTTCCCTTTAAAGAAATTACCAATATTTTTGTTATTAATGAATATAAGTTTAAAATTAATTTGACAATAAAATTTCCTAAAAATGGAAATTAAAAGTTTTCGGAGAAGGTCATTACAAGGGCTGATGTCTGGTAACAGGACATACCTGATTTCCTTTGGGACATTAAAAGAAGTCGAGGGGTTATAAAGCCTAAAGAGGAACTTCCTAATACAGCTTTCAACTAAAGATAAGAGATAATCATCTTTTACAAAATATTCTTTTAAAAATTTGAATTCAGATACATACTAAAGAAAGTGGAAGACAAATTAAAGCCTCTGAAGAGGAGTGTTTTAATGGCGCCAATTTAAACCCTGCCCTGTGAAAGTTGGTTTTCTAAAAACACACGTTTGAATGCCGGAAGGGGTACGAGAGACATTAACATCTAGAAATGGCAACATATTATTAGTCTCATGTTCTTGAGTGAAAGTAATATTAGGGTGTAAATTGTTTATAAAATCGAAAAACCTTTTTGAACAAGAACCAGAAGAAAAAAACGCAAAAGTATCGTCAATGTATCTTTTGTAGAATAAGGGACGAAATTGAGAAGGGAAATCACGGAAGAGTCTATCTTCAAAATTACACATGAATATATTTGCAAAAATCGGACCTAGTGGGCTTCCCATCCCAACACCTTCAATTTGATGATAAACTACGTGTACTCTTTACCCCAAACCAGATCTCGAACTTTTCAAAATACATCACAAATAAAGATGCGCAAATACTTAGGTCCAGTCACTGTATATATATATATATATATATATATATATATATATATATATATATATATATATATATATATATATATATATATATATATATATATTACTTTCAAAGTAAAAATTGGGGGCTGGAGCGCATATTTGTAAGAGTATATAAAATAAGTTTGGGAAAACATTGCAAACAGATTTACTAACATACATTTTTTTCCCTCAAGCATTTGTTTTGACTCACAATTGGGGTATACCTCAACATTTGCGCTAAACTGGGGTAAAAAAAAAATACCTCTGATTATTTCTTGCCACAAGTATTGATTTTATGTTCCAAATGATTGTTTTTTTTATAAAAAAAACATATACATATATCTATTTATGCTAATTTAAACAATTTATGAAATACACAAAAAATGTAATAAACCAATGCATAAGTTAAAAAAAACCTCTTTGAAGAAGTTACACTCACAACGTGGGGCACCCATATCCCTAAATCCAGTTCACATTGCAGTCAGACAAGAAGAAACAGTCAGAATCACCAATTCCAGGATGCAGTTACTAGCAAACTTAATGATTTACCGGTTTGCCTGAAGTTAAATATTTCTTACATTCAAATATCAGTCTACCATGTACAAAATGTTGATTCATAATAATAACAATAGTTTAGGGTGGGTGGGTATTCTGTCGATTGTTCAATTTGCCCTAAGCAATACTTTGGGCAAACCGGTAAATCATTAAGTGTACGCTTGACGCAACATAAATAAAATATTAGGAAGGGGTATAGCAGTAATTCTTTCTTTGTCCATTTATCTGAAAACAGTCATCTATCAAGTGGAATTCGGCTAAATTTATTTACAAATCTCTTGACTTTATTCAAAGAATATTGTCTAAGGCCCATTTATTAATTCCTCGCCTAATATTAATATATCCCCCGGTCTCTTTAAACTGGTGCCCGTTATTTAAAGGCTTATTTATAACGAAATTGTCCATTTTAAATCTTAGCCCTTCGATTTATTAATTTAGTTGCTTCTCTTGTTTATTTCTATGTATTCACAAGTACTTAGTTCAGTGACCTAAATGTCTACATTCTTTGCCCACAGTTCGAATTTCCGGAAGTAGTCCTTCTTTATTTGGTTTTATCCTTCATATCCGTCTTTGATAATATTTTTCTATTCAGTGTCTTTTCATTGTACATGGACGGGGCTTTACTCTGTTGTTTCTCATATATATATATACCACCTTTGTAAAAAAAAATTCGTTATTCCTTGAGAATGAGCTGAACAAGTTCGAAAGTACTTGGAATCCGCCTTTGATTTTCCTGTAGAATTTTTAATATATATATATATATATATATATATATATATATATATATATATATATTCTGTTGTTTCTCATATATATATACCACCTTTGTAAAAAAAAATTCGTTATTCCTTGAGAATGAGCTGAACAAGTTCGAAAGTACTTGGAATCCGCCTTTGATTTTCCTGTAGAATTTTTAATATATATATATATATATATATATATATATATATATATATATATATATATATATATATATATTTATATATAACGATGCAGAGCTCTGAATTTTTATTCACTTAGGTAAATAAGTGTTCGGACGAATCTTTCTCTGATACACTTAATTGCTGGATTTGGTATATTTTACTGAGGCAAAATTTATATTTGCCAGTAATGGGGATGGAGGGCATTGACTAATTACATATGTAATTTACCTGGCAAAGTTTTTTCATTTTTTCCCATGATTTTTCACTCAGAGAAATAAGAAATCTGATCATTTTCGTAGGCGGGCGACATCGCATTTAACAAGATATTATTAATTTTGTGTTGTAGTTACTTGTAACAAAGAAACGAAAGCTAACGAGGGCATCTTCGCCAGAAATTAAAGATGGAGGAACTAAAAATGTGAGATATATAGTCGAAAATCCACCTACGGGCGTTTGGGGTAGGAAGGGCACAAACTATTTTGCTCGAATTTAAATCGAAACACTAACGAGGGCAGATCCCACAGAATGTTTGTCTGGAGAGATCTGCAACGAAAGTGAGGAAGAAATATAGCCGTAGCTCATCCTGTGGGAATTGGGGACAGTAGGGACCACTGGCCTGAGACGTGACCTGATATCCCCTCTCGGTTTTGAAAGGATAGGGGATAGCAAGATTGGGCTGGAATGAGCAAAAGGGTGTGAAGAATGCACATGTGCTAGACCCCTCCTTCTCTAATTGGAGCTATGTGGGATGGTTGAAACCCAGCCATTGATGAATGAACGAAAGCTGGTCGGCGACTAGCCTTTGAAATAAGCCGCCGGCCAAGAGAGATGATAAGAGGGTGGTAAAGAAAGTGGAAATAGGTGAAATGTCTAGAGGTAATAAAGCACAGGCAGTCTCCCTCTAGTATGGCTCTACAAATGACACTGGCGCCGGGGGATGTGCCTCTTATCAAGGTACCCCACCTATAAGGTTACACGTGGCATCCCCTATCGGAGGTGGGGACACGCAATCCTGCAGATGTCAGCTGCAACATTGCCCGTCCAGGATCAGACACCAATTTTGATGGTATCAGTTCGGACTCTTTGGTTGAAGTTGATGGAAATGTTAGTGCTGTGAACTCGTATAATAATCCCATGGAGGCGTGTGTTGATCTTAGGTCAGAAGCGGGGACTCAATGCCCCCGCTCGATGGTCTTCTATCTCCTAACCCCTTTTTACCTCTTCTTTATTCCATCTTCTGATATTGACCTATGCCATCGTTAATGTTCAGGCATGGCGGGCCCAGTGGTAGTCTCAAAATGAATCTCTGTTCAATAAATGTAATTTCAAAATAAAGGTGTATTGAATGAATCGAATTTCAAAATAAAGCTTCGTTGAATTAATGGAATTTCAAAATCAAGGTTTGTTGAATGAATCTAATTTCAAACCCAGCTTCGTTGAATGAATCGAATTTCAAAATCAAGCTTCGTTGAATGAATGGAATTTTGAAATCAAGCTTTGTTCAATGAATGAATGGAATTTCAAAATCAAGCTTTGTTCAATGAATAAATCTAAATGGAATATCTGAAACCAGCGATATTATTTCTCAAAATGAATCTCTGTTGGCTGCCGAAAAAAATGTCACTTTGCAATATAGGGAATAAACGCATAAGAAAAAATGAATATTGTAATCGCGGATAATTGCCAACGTTGACATTCATTTTCTTTTTACACATCTAACAAGAGCAAAATAAAATATGCTTGAAATTCAGCGCAGAGATCTTGAAAAAAATCCGTCGAAAGCAATCCTATAATTTTCGATCGTTGTTATCTTGGATTCGTGGAGAACTCCGACAGATCAAAGCACACCGAGTAATTCTCTATCAACATTTATATTAACGGCTATGCCCTCGTGGGTGACTACCAGCAGGGCTATATATATATATATATATATATATATATATATATATATATATATATATATATATATATATATATATATATATATATATATATATATATATATATATTAATTCATCTAAACATGTCCTTTCAATTTTTTTTTTCTAAAAAATTACAAGTGTGCCAGGATGTACATATGTGTACCTTCTATTAATGAAATATTTTTCTCTCCTTTTCGCTGCCCTCGGCCTTGTTTCATGGTTGCGTGGCGTGCTCTCTGGTGCCGTCTCTCTGACATTTATGCCCCATTCCCTTTTCATCCACTCGGCGACACCTACTTTGGTGTATTGCTATGGATGGTGGTGACCTTTTTATTCCTTTCCTCCCCAATTTTTGCTTGACCTTTTTCTTCCGATTACACCAACTCCTATTCGTCCCTTCGCGTGGTTTCCACCCACCCATGTTCATTTCTCTCGATTGCCTCTATTTCCTTTTGATTTTAACCACCGCATGTGGGGTCCTCATTCCTTTGCCTCGTATCGCCTCTTCTCCCATCTTCCCTTTGTTTGGATTTGCGCTTTTCGATTCCTATTTTTGTTATTGGTCATACATGTCACACACCGTCTGTATGCATTGTCCCCTTTCTCCATTTTCCTCGGTTGATCCATTTAGCGCCCCCGCCCCCCAATAAGCCCTTTAAACTACGAGCAGCCACCAACGCCCGATCATCCACCGCCTTCCGCCCGCCAAGCCCAAATCTTCATTCAGAAAAAATTCAAACAGGTGTCCCAGGTAAGGTGATTTCATGGGCCGCCTCATTTCATTTAGCACGATATTCTTGTGTGTTAGTGATTCCCACAAGTACTTAAATGCATGACTTCACTTATTTCACGTCGCTATTACGTCCTCATTTTTATCTGCCATCATATCACCCTTGTCCAAATTTCTTTTTTGAACGAAGATATGCCACTACATTTTTATCTATCCTTCATCAAACTCCAATTATTTTACATTCCCTTTTGTTTCTGTGCACCCTTTCATCTGTTTCGCCATTATGTTTATATAGTTCGCGGGAACCTTGTGCGAACCACCTTGGTCTCATTGAATTTGCAACCACAATTGGCCTCGGGACGCTCCATTGCTGTGAGCTTAGACGCGCTCTCTTGCTTCCCTTTTGACCGCTTCTCGATAAAAGATTTAATGTTACCTCTTACCGTTGGTTTTAAAACAAACATTTGCACATTTCATACTTTTTTCATGTTATTTTGTTATAGAATTATGGTTATATTGTTTGCATCTTTCTTGTCTGCAATGTGTTCTTAATTGCTGTTGAATTTCCTTAACATTGTAATCTGAAAATAGGTGCAGAATTTTCGAGTTTGAAATCATGTGGTAAGTAAGCACGGATTTTGTGTCGTTTTTTTCTGAGCCGATTGTCGTCGACAAAATGTGGATTAGGAAGGGACGTGATGGCAAATGGATATATCATTCACATTCCATAAAAAAAGGTTTATCTTTACTGATGTGCTAAAATAATGAAGTTTAAGTTCTTTTCTCAATGACGTTCCACATTCTAATTGCAAAAAAAGAATTTTCGGCAAGATTAGTTTGGTTTTAAACTTTGCCCGCGGGATCTTGACGTCATTTTATTCTTCGAACAAAGATTGAGTGTCTTTTGCACGTCTCTGCTCTTTAACGACCTTTTTCCTGGATATATTGGAATGCCTCAGATCTTGCAAGGGAATAAAGCTCCTCCTACCAGCGAGACCTGGAGGAGTGGCGTGCCCTCCGGTCCTTCTGCCCCCGGTAGTTTCAAACTTCCCTAGATTTTGTTTCACTCCTTTTCGGCACTTATCTTTGCAAATCCCATTTAGTTATTTTCTGGGTCGTAATTTAGCAGGGTAGTCGCCGAACTGCTTTGAAGGAACCAGGAGGAGGGGGATCACTCCTCCTGTCTTGGCTACGGTTGGGGGAGGAGTATACATGACTACACCCCACCCCCCTTTTCCATTTTATTGCCGCCATCAGTCTTTTTAGTCCTTTTCTATTATTTTACGCCCGTCTCGGGTTGCGCGCCATGCCAGAAAGAGGTGGCCTGAGTGGTGCCAGCTGACCCTACCGTTTCCCAACGCGCCCATTCCAGATATGGCAACCACGGTGGGCGTTTAGGTCTTGTCACCTTAAATAATTATGAGCCCTAATAACGATATAATAAAAAGCAAAGATAAATTTGTATTTTAAAGGTCACGAAATGGAATTGACCGGAGAATATTCCATCTCATCTAGTGGAGGGGTTTCCCCTACCCCCGTAACATCTGGTAAAGGGCTTTTGCGTACACCTCCCACAGGGGCAATCATGTATAGACTCTTACACTCGGTACCTGGAGGTGCTGCACATCCACCCGGCCTGAGTGCAAATTAGGGCCGCCACCTCACTGGGTTGACTTGAACTCTGACGGGGCCTCGGGCTATTGGTGCGCTTCTTCCTCGCCTCCCTTCAGCATTCCTTTTTGTTCTTCGACTATCCACTCGACCCTTTGACCAGGCTTAACCATGGAACACTAACCATCAGTTCACTACCCACCACTACTAACCATGGGTATATCATACCCGATTTGAAAAAAATTAATATTAAATGTAAAGCTCTAATGGAATAGATTTACATGAAGGCACTTCAAACTTTGAACTTTGACTTAATATTAAGAAAAACTGACAATGACGTCGTTGCTTTGGGTACCTCCTACCCATGGTTAGCGTTCTAGGGTTAAGGACCTGACCAGTTACCTCACGTCCAAAGAGACTCTTTGGAACCACTATAAACAACACCTGTTGGTCGCAAGAGACAAGGACTTGAGGAGTCCTGGTCGTTGGGGCACGTTTGATGGGAAGATCCGTTTTGCCCCAATAACTCCTCACTCAGTGTAATACTGCCGCTATCAGGTGCATTAGACTCTACTGCTTATGCCGGGCGGGCTTTACTGCTTTGTTGACTGTCAGGCCAACTAAAAGTCTCGGGACCCCGTCTTTGAGGCTACCACAATAGATCTAGATCCTGGCAGTCCTGTCGACGATTAGTACGACCTAAAAGAAAATCCACGTGGCCGCCCTACCTCTCTGGGTGCGACCTCTGGGGAGTGTCCAGTCCACTGGGCAACTTCTGGTCACTGTGAGTTGCTACACATGTGCGAACACCAACCATTAACACACCCCGGTTGGAGAGCTGAAAAGTCCGAAACCCCGAGATGGGAAAGGCGGGAGCGGCTGAAGTGGGATATCGTCCACCATCTTTTTTCCTATTTTTCACTGGTGTTTTCGTGTGTTGTCAAATTCCCATGATTTGGCAAAATTTCGAAGAACATCCCTAATAGCAAATCCTCGCCCGACCTTGGTGTTAGGGAGACAAAGCCGCTTGAACTCGTTAAAGGACTCCCTTCCAACCATCTTTATACGGCAAAGGTCTTTAGAGTCGCCTTCGAGCAGTTCCGCCTCTGATGGAGATATACAGGTATATCTCCATCAGAACCTGTATACCTGCAGATTCTGGGGTTTTGTCTCTTACCCCCTTTTGCAGAGTTTTCCCCGGGTGATCTCAGGCGGAGATAGCCAGAATAAGACCAAACGAAATTTACTAGTGTGGTTCGGTGAGCCTCGATGACGTTGTGTCTCCTCATTTAGACGATCTGGCATTTTTTAGCTCGCTCTCCCCAAACTCTTTGTAGTGATTCGCTCCACAAATGGTTGAATGTTAGTCAGAACCTGCATGTTTCATCAGAGGACAATATTAGCTAGGCTGAATGGTAGAGAGCTGAAAGGCATCCGTTTCTCTGATGGGAGCCTTTTGGTTAATGCGCCTGAGGACAATCAATGGCTCGCCAGTGCAGACAACTTCCACTCTAACATAAATTTCGTGAAAGATCTGGTTTATGCGAGTGAACTGGTGGAATACTCCTTAGAAGAAGACATAGCCATAGCCGAAGAACTGGCCGACCAACGAGGGGTCAAAATCCACCGTGTGATGAGAAAACTGTATGTGGCAAGAGATGCACCCTTACACTTTTCGTGACGTTCGATCGTGACAGGGCTTCCTGAGTCGATGCGTACCGGTTGGCATTGCTACACTGTCAATGCATTCGTGCTACTGCCGCTGATGTGTTAATACAGCCACTGCTTCTGGAGTTTGAACTGCATGTAGCTCTTCTTTGTGGACTACAGGATCAATTCCTTCCTGACCTGATCGACGAGCTGGAGATAGGCGTCCTTAAATGTGGATGAGTTTACGCATCACTCCTCGAGAACCGCCTCATTCTATTGCTTTGATCTGTCTATGTGCTATCCGGATGCACATCTACATTTAGGTATGAGGTGGTCAATGACCATGGTAGTGAACACTTTACCACCATTCACCTATCATTTTATTGGCCGCTGCCGCCTGAAATAACACCCCAATGGTTCTTGTAACGGGCGCCGTGGTCCGCATTTCAGGAAATGCCTGTTTCTCTGTCCCAGTCGAAGAGTTTAGGTCGGTGGATGAGGCTGTTTTGAGTTCTTATACGACAACCTCATCGCCGTGGACATTACTATTGTTAGAGCGTCTGGTCGTTTTGCACTCAGTCCGCTCTCAAGGTGATCGGCTCAGTGCGGTACGGCCCAAAGAGAGAAGAAGCGATATTCCTACCTGCCCTATAAGCGCTGCATGAACGATTTTACCGTCGGTCAATTTCGTCAATCTAGGGGTAGGTGTCGGTATGTCTCCAAAAGTACACGTTGCTTCTCTTTGCGGGCATACATTTCTTCACTTAATGAGAAGACTCCTCTTGCAAGGGTTTGGAAGTGATTCAAAAGGATTTTCATCTCGTTTTCCAGTAGAACATGACCGCTATCATGCACCCCGCATCTTCTGAAGGATCTATCACGACTGCTTACTCCATATTCTCTAGTCGTGATGTTGATCCACCAGCATTCAATGCACTTCGTAATGTCGCGGATTGGACTTAAACTCCATAAGCGGAGAATCTTCAACGGCAGGTTTAGACAGAGAAAGTTGCGTTTCTCTATAACCTAATGCACAGACACCCGCTCCTGGTCCAGACGTTGTCCCCCCAAGTCATACTTCTATAACTAGGTGAGCAGAACATGGCCGTTTGGTAAATTTGTACAAAATGATATAGACAGAGAGGTATCCTCCCCACCCCTTGCTGAATGGTACTGCGATTGATTGTCACGAACCAGGGGTCTATCACTCTATCCCAGCCGGGTTCCGACCAATTTATCTAATAACTGCGTGTGCAAGTTGATGGAGAAATTTGTAAATTTTGGATTACCATTTTACTGGACTACGGAGGCCACTATTCTTGTAAAGTGCGGCTTGCTAAAGTTCCATTCCACGTTGGAACCTCTGCTCCGGCATGAAAATTCCATTATGGGAAGCCTTCCTTCGTAGTCAGCATTTCACCAGTTTCTTCAATTGGGAAAGGCCTATGATACTGCATGGCGATAAGGTGTTAAGGAGAGTCTTAACATGGTGATGGCGACGGAATGACTCACAATTTTCAAATCTGAATTTCTCTGAGATCGCCAATTTCGCGTATGGTTATGGGGATCCCTCTGTGACCCAATACCGCATTAATAGGGCATCCCGCAAAACAGTATCCGCAGTGTCCGCGCTTTTCGATCACCATCAATCGTATCTCCTCGCTGCTGCTGGAAGATGTTCAAGATTGCTACGCTCTACGTAGACGACCTTTCGATATCCCATGGTGCTGCTCGGATACCAGCTCTGGAAAGTCAACTCCTACAGGTCATGCCGAAGCGCACAGCTTTCGGTTATCACGAATGCAAAGTAGTCACGTTTGTCGCCATCCGTGGCTTAATCCCGAACGGGATTTGCCTGAAATTGGTTGACTCGCACTGTTTTCTTTGTCTTGTTATCGACAGACGCCTCACCTAAGAGGCTCATATTCAGAGACTTAGGGGCTTTTGAACCCTCGCCATGTTTTATCTGCTGTTTTATCGTTCATTTTTTCCCTCAAATTCTTGCTGCTTACCTGGCCGCTTACTAACGGGACTCAGCGCCCCGTCCGACCCCAGCTCAGCCATTTCTCCTTTCTGACACCCTGTCTTCTTAATCTGCTTGCTCACTTTTCATACAACCTCTCCCACAACTTTCTCTGGCCAGCCTTTAATTTCACAGAGTAGACGCCGACCAACTTCCTCTCTCCCAACCATCGACGGATCAGGGCTTAGAGGGGAGACGACAACGCTCCCTCACCCCTGAGCTTGGGTTTGGGGTGGTGGGTTTTTAACAACCTGCTTCACCCCCACTGTCACATATCTCACATCCCCTTTCTGTCTTCTTTCACTCTCTATTGATTCTACGCTGAGCCTAAGGTGGAGCCGCCAGGCCACTAGGCAGGAGGAGTGGTCTCAAATGGCGGCAGCTCGTTTTGCCGCCCCGTGTTCACCCATCAGAGCGGGCTACTGCGTGGGGGTGATTAGCATATGCGTCCCGTGCTAAAAATAGGGTCGTTATGCCCACTGATGAGTCTCTTAAAAAAAAATAATCCCCCTCTACCATCGCTAGAGCCGCCTTCGGGCAGCTCCACCAATAAAATGGAGGTTCCCTGGACCGTCCAAAACTTCTTTATTTATTTTCGCATAACGGTTAAAATAGTTTGCCCTATCTATCCGTTCTCTACATCTCCCATTTTCCTTCTTAAGCCTTCATTGGTACATGTAATATTCTCCTTAGCGTTTTTCCAGGCTGTTTTACCAATTTCCATTTTCCTTGGACCTTTAAATATATATATATATATATATATATATATATATATATATATATATATATATATATATATATATATTACAAACAATAATTATCCTTGGAGGAATTGGTTAAAAATTATACAATAAAGCAATAATTAAGCAAAATAAAAACTTAATATCAAAATATGGTTTTCAGCTAAAATAAATTTAAAGAAACAAAGTTTCATAAGAATAAAAACGTTTTAGTACAACTGTGATCTGCAATACAGCGCGCAACACGACGTACAGTAACGTCGCGTCCTGTTCCTGTATAACATCAAAACGTTTTTGCTCGCGCTCCTCGATGAGTCGATGCATAGTTTCTATCTTGTTCCTGTATGATAAACACAGATCTTTATTCAGCTGACTGGCTCCCTACAGCGCGCAGCATAATTTTAATTTTGTAAAGATAATACTTTTTTATTTCAAAGTAATTAGCATTAAATGTCGACGAAATTAATTGCATGGAATTATTTCTTCATTAGAAAAGGTAGTAACTAACCCGACTGTTTAAAGTTTTAAAAAGTGCTAAAGTGCGCTAGAGGTTCAACAACAGGATTGTTTGTTCACTTGATACCCATACATAAGATTACTGACCTTGACTCGAACCCGAAACGTGAAACAGTTAAAAGACAAAAGATATTAACATCATTTCTCACTCCCAATTTTATCGAAGAAGAAATTGCCAAACTCTCCGCTCTCGATGGCTCTATCTTCAATTCTATTGCCTCAAGAAAGTTCATTCAATAGAGTTTGAATAAAAACAAATATGATAAGTTACCTCCAACTACGAGAAAGTCTGTCAGTAAATGGTGATCAGTTTCTATGATAAGAAAAAGAGTGAGCTGGTAAATCATTTCAAAATTCTGATTTGTGAAGGTGTGTGTCCATTCTATAAAAAAAGCGAGATTCATGAATATTAATGTGCATCACAAAGACAAGTATTGGTCCTTGGGTTTAGTTAAAATTGTTGAAAGACTTAATAATACCACATAGTCGGGTGTACAACCGATGATGCCTTAGTCATGGTAAAGTTTGGAAAACAAATCTGACTACAGTGTTTAGCTCATGCAATGCATCTAGCCATTTCTTCAGTTTTGTACAAAAAGAGATTGGAAAGTGACCAGTGTGAAAAGGATATCTGTGAAGAAACTAAATAATTAGTAGAAGATAGTGAAAATGAAGAAATGGGTGAGGAGGAAGAGAGATCTACTGTCACACCTAACGAAATTTCAAGTGAAAATGAAGAGGATGCAAATGAAGAATTAAAAAGTCCTTTTTCTAATGCTTTGCTTATAGAACTGCAAAATAATCTCGTACTTCCATTACTTCAACACTGCTTCTTTTCTATAATAAATAAAGTTAGAAGAATAGGTCGAATTTTCCGGAAATCACCACCAAAAACGAGACGCTCCAAGATATTGTAAAATACCAGTTTAATGGGAAATAACTCAAGCTAATCCCAGACTGTAAGACGAGGTAGATTAGTCTTTTAAGCATGATAGAAAGATTTCTTAGGCTGAAACAATGCATTCGCAAAGCATTGAGAGTAATTCGTTCCACTGAGACATTCACTTCAAAAGAGTGGGAAATTTTGGAAGACATCAGTAATATGGTTCGTCCCTTTGAGATACGAGGGGCGGTCAATAAGTTTTGCAATTCGGATATGAGGAAAAGTGTTGTATTATTTTTCAATATAACTACCCTGGACTTCAATGCACTTGCACCAATTGTCCCTGAGGCTTCGAATTCCCGACAACCAGAAATCTCCCGACTGTTGTTAAATCCACTCCTGGACGGCGAGCTGGACATCTTCATCGTCCCCAAACCGGCGTCCACGCAGTGCAGCCTTGAGTTGTCGACATAAAAAGTAGTCGCTAGCGGCCAGATCTGGACTGTAGAGGGGGATGGTTGAGCTCCTCGAATCCGCACTCGCGCAGGGCAGCTTGTGCAACTCTGGCCTTGTGGACAGGGGCATTGTCGTGGAGGAGCAGGACACCGCGTCTCAACTTGCCGCGCAGCTTCTGACGGATGCACTTCTTCAACCCAGCCAGTTCCTTGGCGTAATATTGGCCTGCGATGGTCCTTCCACGAGGCGCATAGTCCACCATCAACACTCCCTCAGGATCCCAGAAAATGGTGGCCATGATCTTCCTGGCTGAGGGTTAGGTCCGGAACATGATGGGGGTCGGAGAGCCCCTGTGCTTCCAGGCCATGCTTTCGAGCTTGGTCTTGGGATCCCAGTGATGGAGCCACGTTTCATCACCTGTCACTATGCGTGACTCGAATCCCGCCGGGTCTTGATTGTACAGGAACAACAGCTCCTCCGAACTTTGACGATGTTGAAGTCGATCATGGGGCGTGAGGTTTCTAGGGACCCAACGGGCAGAGACCTTGGTCATGGCCAAATTGTTGTGGATGATGTTGATAACACTTCCATGTGCTATTCCAAGTTTTCGCTCGATTTCTTCGACCTTCACCCGTTGATTTTCGAGGATCATCCTCTCCCCACGGGCCACATTGTCCTCTTTGGTCACGTCTGACGGGCGTCCTGGACGGGGGTCATCTTCAAGGGACTCACAGCCATGGCGGAACTCCCTATTCCAGCGATCAATGGTTGCATAGGAATGGGCGGTGTCGGTGTACACTGCAACCATGCGTTCATGGATCTCTTTTGCATTCTTGCCTTCCTTGGTCAAAAAATTTGATCACTGCGCGGTGCTCAACCTTCTCTATTTTTGAAAAAATTATGACTGACGATCTGCGATCAGCTACTGCTTGTTAAATAGACGAGGCAGGAGCGTGTGGCTGCAGGTCCTGACTTGTCATAACTTGTCCTAACAACCCCACAAACAGCCATCCCCCTTCCTCTGTTTTGCCCTACCGATTCGCAAAACTATTGACCGCCCCTCGTATCTCTTAAAGGCCTGTGTTCAAGAGATGCAACACTTGACTGCTGAAGTCTCCTTGAAGTTTATTATAAAGAAACTTTCAGAGAAGAGTACCCCACTAGGAAAGTTATTAAAAGAAAGCATGATTAAATACTATTCCTCAAGAAGACAGCCAGAGATTGTATGTTTGTTTAAATACCTTCATGACCCTAGAACTTTTAGAACTCAGGATGATGAGCTTATTTTGTATCTTAAAGTTTTACTCTAGAAAACTGCAGATAGACATTTTTAAAAGGCTTTTCTCCGAAAACGGTGTAAATTTTTATGAGCACGAGAAGTAATTTTAAGCCAACAAAAACCTGGTAGCTCTAAAGATGCCATGGGGATAGAAGCTGTAAAAGGGTCAAATGATGACCCAATGCTTGATGAATATTTGCCCCAAAGAGAAGAGTTAGTCAATTACAGTGAGGAAGGAATTTACAGCAAATTTAGATATCCACTTGGAATTTAAGACCTTTAAAGTATCGTTAAAAACAACAGAAAACCTAGATAAGCTCTATAATGCATTACTTTCAGTCAAGCCTACAAGTGTAGAAGGTGAAAGGGCGTGCTCGGTAGCGGGGTTTGCTAATACTTGAGTTTCTGAGCGCACGCTTGGGGGTGCTATTTCTGGGCTACAATTTAGGCCTTATGACGTCAGACGGTAGCTTCGGGTGTGGCCAATCACGGCGTTTTATTTGTTTATGGGTCTATTCTTTATTATTTAGGAAGTGCCTGCACTTCAATTCAATTATATTATTTAGTAATGCATTGATTTTTTTATGTTCACTACTGTATTAATCTTTTTATGTTTCGTTTACCTATTTCGTTTGAATACAAAAGTCACTTTTATATTTATTTTCACACACTGGCAACCCTTAATCCGACTTTATTTCAAACATTGGCAGCCCTGTAGCCAAGCACTTAAAAGAGCGCGATTCTTGTGCATCCGGTTTGTTTTGACTTTAATCGATTTTTTAAATTCCTCGGTCAATTTAATAAACTTTTATATAGATCATGGCCTCATTTTAAAAGCGAAGATTTGCAACGGGTGTGGAAAAGAAGTGCAGCCCAATTATCCTAATGAAAGGTGGTGATGGGTTTAGCTTTTGTCGTGAAGTGATTATTTATTAGGTAAATTAAGACCACGATAGCGCCGCCGACATTTTGCAATCGCCTTTTGCATTCAAATCTGATGTTAGCCTTTCGAATTAGGTATATTACGATTTTTGCAAAGTTGTGGGGGTATGGGGGGCTTTTGAAAGCAGCTAAAAAAAATGTTAATTTTTGGCAAAAATAGCCTAAAGTAGGCGACGCTATCGTCTTTATTATTTCGTTAAACGTGCAGAGCCGATCGCATTAATTGTAGCCCAGAAATAGCGCCTCCTAGCGTGCGCCCATAAACTCAAGTATTACCCGGGGTTGTACCTCACGAAACTGACATCAAATCTTTCAGAAAACTCTCTGAATAGTCGTCTGTTTTCTCAAGTCTGTATTTCAAGTTTGCTGTTCAGTAAAATGTTATTTTTATTGTATTTGGGAAGTATTGATTTTTTTCAACAAATTTTTATTTTCATTACTTATTATTACATTGAATGAGGAAATTAACTTGTTTTTTTACCATAATATAATCATTTTTTAGTTTCAGAAAAGTTTTCATTAAAAGTTTATTGTCATGCACTGAAAAAAAAGGCATTATGTACTTTTTTGAACTAGGTCTTTTATAGTTTGAATTGTTTTGCTTGAGAAAGTTTTATTTTCATTGTGGCTATATTCTACTGAACTGAAAAAGTTATGACTATATCTACATCTGTAAGCAATAAAATATATCACTAATTTTTCCTTATTTTTCCCTTTAAATCGGCGAATAAATGCTTATTTTTTCTTAATACCGGTATTGGGAAAATCAAAGGTATTGATACCGGTACTGGAAAGTTCGATATTTTAACATTACTAACTAGACAATATGAGCCCGGCGAGGTACGATGCAGCTAGCACCGGTTTGCGCTATGAAATTACAACTTAATTTGGATGACATTGGATGAATTGAAACACTGGACAAGGAATGAGATAAATCGACGGCAAGAGTTGATGAGATATGTAATAGTGGGACTAAAGACTAAAATTGCAATTTGTTGGTATTTGAAATTATGTGGCAAATTGAAGGAATAGAGGCAGATTTGATAAGCATGAATGGATAGTACAAAACATTAATAGACTATTAGCTAGAATAGCCTGGAAAGGAAATTACATGAATTAAATACGGTCCACTCTAACACTATGAAATCCAACCTGTTAATGTGAAACGTGCTTTTTGAAAACGAAGCCAGCGATAAAAAATGTAGCCCTTTTAAGGGGTGATTTTATATTTGCAAGGGTTACATAATGCATTGAAGGGAGTGTGTGTAATTCACTAGAGCTCCAAACCGCGACTTGCTATAGAATATGACAGGTCTCGTATTCTCGATCGGGCTCCATCCGGCAACTAATAACACCCGATGTGACTTTAACATCGTTCAACTAAAATCGAGGTTTTCACTGCTAGACGCACATTAGAATGGGGGACGAATTTGTGAGAGAATGGAGGTGGGGGAGGTTATATTGCTGGGAATATTTTGAAACGGTACTTGAAAGTCGAAAGAATAAAGCGAGAAAGGTAGTGAAAGGGGTGATGTTTTTTGAGTTCTCTGCTGCCGGTGAAAATGGCGTTGATGTTTTCTTTGCGGGCTGTGACAAGGGTATATGGTGATAGCTTGTATATGGCGCAATAAGGGTGGATCAGAATAGAAAAAGAATAGTTTACTTTGAGAGAAAATGAGCGAGAACCAAAGCCTTTTGCTTGGGGATTATTTGTAAGGGTGTGTGGTTGGCTTGAAACACGATAGTCAAGAAACAACCTCGATATAATGAAGTTTATCCGTGTGGAGTGTCATGGCTGCCAGGGGTGCGTAGCGCAATTGGAAAGATTTGGATGGTTTTGTGAGTCTATCGGACTTTTTTTTTCCATAGGGTGATATTGCTTGACGGTCGAATCTCGACCAGAAAGTTTCTGTGAACAAAAGGTTTCGAAAAGAACGTTAAGGTAATTAATTATGGAAGGTACATAACCCAAGTAGCTCAGATAAACTATTTAGGTACTAGGACGGAGAAGCAATTTCCCGCACTTACTAATTTAACTATGAAGGTATACCATTCCCGGTGTCAATGTTTACAATAAGTACATATGATCAAAGACATTTAAAAAACGCACGCAACCATCCTATGCCGTCAATAGGGGCATGAACTTCCACAAACATCGTAGTAGATAAAAAAAAACAACAAAAAGTGTGGTTTATTTGGAGTGAGCCTCGGTCCTTCGTTATGTAAGAAGACCAAGCGCTGCCTCCCCCCCCCCTACCGGAAAACCCCTTACGTCCAGTCACAAATATAGCACCGTCCGACCGGATATCTGAAGACGCGATAAAAATTCTCCGCCTAATTGAGAGTTAGGGCTATATTTTACCAAATGACGCGCTAATAAAATTAGGCCTAGTTTTTCGAATAGTTCTGTGAGAACGAGCGAATGCATGGCTATGAATTGATAAAACCCCTTCTCATTGATACCTCTTAATGGTGAATCGGATCATTCATTCCTTTGTTTTGAATTGGCTAATGATGTTGAGTTTAGCCACACCGACAAAGCACTCGATTTATCGCGAATGTAATCTCTGGTTCTCTTCATTGTAAAACCCAGAGAAATGGAGGAGGCGATTATTATTTAAGTTTCCAATTTCTTTTCCTTGAAAGTGGGTCCAATCTATTATGCCTAGAGTGGGGTTGCCATCCTTCCTAAATTGAAAAAGCAGTGGCCAAGAAAAGGAAAAGAGAAAATAAAAAAAATTGCGTTAATGCTCTAAAAAAAGGAGGTAACTAAGTATAGAAATAGTGAATGTTGCCAGGCTCTTAAAATTACGGTGGAGCTTAGTCACCCTAAAATAGATCTCAAGGGATCGAACCCACAACGAAAGAATCGGTGATCAAGCTTTTTAGCAACTTAATCACTTGTGTTAAAGGATCATGAAGGTTTGGGCATAGGGCATCCCCACCCCTACCCTTCTTCCGATACGCCTGTCCATGTTCTCACTCTTGAGTTACATAATACTCCTCTCGCTCCGGTCCCACTATTGCAAGGCAACCAACTCTACTATAATCATTGTTTAGCCTTGATAATGTTTCGCTATTGTTCTTCTTTCTTTCCCCGCCCTCTGTAAAGTTGCGTGCCATTGCGCCGCGACTGTTCCCACGGACCTACTCCCCATTGCCGCGAAGGCTTCAGGTTGCTTTCTGTCGTCTCCGAATTGGGCACACTCGCGGGACGCACCGCCATTTGATGGAGCGCTCGCATACGCCCTACTGTGAAGACTGCGTTGTCCCCCAGACTGTTCGGCACATTCTTGTTGAATGTCCCAGTCTGGGCGATCTCTGCGCACGTTACCTGTCACGGTACTGGGATGGGCGGGGTCGCTACTGCCTGTCCCTTGTACTCGGGATGGGTTCGTGCACACCGACCTGTGTACTTTTTGACTTTTTGGATGAGGCCGGCATTCTCCCCTTTATTTAAAGAGTTGTTTTTTTTCTGTTGTTTTTTCTTATTTTAGTAGGTCGCATGTTCCTGCGCCGTCGGGAGGTGGACCTTCCCCCGACGCCTGAGCTTGCTTCCTGCTTATTACCTTTTTCTTTGTTTTATTTTATTGATGGTTTTTTATTTGTTTTTTTAGCATCCTCTTTCAAAGATGCCTAATTTTAGGCAATGTTGAATACGGCGACTAATGCCCAAGTAGGCAGTCGTCAGATGAGCTTTTTAAAAAAAAATCCTTAACATTGTGATTTTTGCACAATTTATTAAATTTGCTCGAGTTTACGGCCAAAGATCGTTTTCTTATAGCTTAGAAAATGGGATGTCACAGCATAAAAAAAATCCCGGAACTTTCGACGTGGATTTGTTATTCTGCTTGTGCTTGGAGTGTGTTATATGCTTTTTTTTATCTAACTCATTGTTTCGTTTGTGATTGCGCATCTTGAACATGGAAAAGTTTAACAAACGAGAGCATGATACTTAAAATAGGAAAGGAATTATAACCCCCGGGACACAATGCGTCTCGAGAATTAGCAACTCGCCAGATTGTTTCCGGTTCCATTTGATTTTGTTTAGCTTGTCATTCACGCCAGATTCACTCGAGTTTTTTTCCCAGATTGTTTCCTGTTGTTTCACTTTGTTTAGGATGTGTCTTACCTTATATATACTGTGCTCCTTGCCTAGTTTCTTCATTATTAGTTGAAAATGGGGTCTTGCCCAAACTAGTCAGATAGTTATAAATATAATCTTGATTCAAATATTGTGGTTTACCATTATCTTTCACTGATATACATCACGTTAATGTAATATCTTCCATTATATATATATATATATATATATATATATATATATATATATATATATATATATATATATATAATGGAAGATATTACATTAAAGTGATGTATATCACAAAAGTATTGAAAATTGTAATATCTATAAGGATGATACAGGGGAGAGGGAAGGCCCACAAAAAAGCAAAAAACCAATCATCAAAATGAATTAATATGAAATGGAAACCTTAGGAGGAGTGGAGATAAATACAAACTAAGAACATTAAATCAGGTAAATTCAAAAGGTTGACAAGAGGATTAAAATTCTGCCTAAGCAATTAGGGAGGGAGAAAATCTGAGCGAGAGATTAACCTAAGAGTTCAGGGTTGAAAAACCAAGGTAGAATAAGTACAAATGTTCTAAAGACTTGGCTCAAATGAAAATAAATACACAGACATAAACATAAGGCTACATAGATGCACAAAAAATAAAATTAAATAGTTTATAAAGATTAATATAAATATTTAGTCTCAAATTAAAAGTTTCGACAGTGCATTGTGAATATAATTTTAAAAATAACCATCTAGTTTATATAAGCCCTGACTTAAATTAAAATTTGGGAATTTATTAATAAAGGTCGATTCAATGACATTTCGTGAAATTGTATCGTTATTATGACAGATGATTTTAGCAGAATTCCAATCAATATTTTGATTCAAGTTATGACATCTGAACATAACATGAGCTGCTTTCTTCGCCACGATGGACATTATATTTATGCTGAGAAATTCGTTTTGGTAATATACATTACCAATGGGGGAAGGGGCATTCTTGACTAATAGTTTAGAGACAGTATTATTATAGTTAAATACTACACAAATGCCTGGATATTTTAAAATATGAGGGAGAGAAGCAAAGGATGGATTAAAAGGAAGTACAAGAGTATTCTTGTTATTAAAAGGCGCACGAGGTTCAAAACGATTAAGACTTTTTAGCTAACTGAAGGCATTTTATCAAGGAAATGAAAAGGATAGCAAAGTTTATGGCCGATGTCAAAAATTAATACACCGCACGCCTTCTGGTTTCAAATTCTCTGTCTATCGGAAACCAACTAATTCTTCTTTATATTCACTTTTACTCCTCTCATCATGTTAAAGTCAAAAGATCTATTTTTATTTCAATGTTTCTCCGTGCACTTTGTGGTTAGTCCTGAAGTTTCCAAAATTTTTGACATCGGCCATAAACTTTGCAATCCTTTTCATTTCCTTGATAAAATGCCTTCAGTTAGCTAAAAAGTCTTAATCGTTTTGAACCTCGTGCGCCTTTTAATAACAAGAATACTCTTGTACTTCCTTTTAATCCATCCTTTGCTTCTCTCCCTCATATTTTAAAATCTCTAGGCATTTGTGTAGTATTTAACTATAATTATACTATCTCTAAACTATTAGTCAATAACGCCCCTTCACCTATTGGTAATGTATATTGCGTCAAATGTATCGATTGCTCTAAATATTCCTTTGGTGAATCAGGTAAATGTTTAAAAAAACGAATTTTTCAGCATAAATATAATGTCCGGCGTGGCGAAGAAAGCAGCTCATTTTATGTTCATATGTCATATCTTAATCGCAATATTGTGTTGGAATTCTGCTAAAATCATCTGTCATAATAACGATACAACTTCACGAAATATCATTGAATCGACCTTTATTAGTAAATTCCCAAATTTTAATTTAAGTCAGGGCTTATATAAACTAGATGGTTATTTTTAAAATTATATTCACAATGCACTGTCGAAACTTTTAATTTGAGACTAAATATTTATATTAATCTTAATAAACTATTTAATTTTATTTTTTGTGCATCTATGTAGCCTTATGTTTATGTCTGTTTATTTATTTTATGTAGGTTAATCTCTCGCGTAGATTTTCTTCCTCCCTAATTTCTTAAGTGGTATTTTAATCCTCCTGTCAACCTTTAGTCTTTTGAATTTACCTGATTTAATGATCTTAGTTTGTATTTATATCTGCTCCTCCTAAGGTTTCCATTTCATATTAATTCATTTTGATGATTGGTTTTTTGCTTTTTTGTGGGCCTTCCCTCTCCCCTGTATCATCCTTATAGATATTACAATTTTCAATACTTTTGTTATTCCTTGATAAAGAACTCCAAATAAAGTTCGAAAGTACTTGGAATCCTCGTATTAATTTTCCCTGTGGGCTTTGTTGCATTTATTGCTTGTGAGTTTTCCACACACACACACACACACACACACACATATATATATATATATATATATATATATATATATATATATATATATATATATATATATATATATATATATATATTCTCCGCATTATCTCTTTCTCTAGTTTCACCACCGCCTTTAGAAAGTACTTGCAAATCTTTGCGAGACATGCCATCGTTAGCTTCCGCTTCTTAGTTTTAATTACTTCCCCTTTCCCCACCCTCTCAACACTGATTAAATCTCATAAATTAGGTGATTTTATACATGCATGCCTTGTCCTATCATTTAAAAGACGCCACTGGGTTATTAACAAGAATGAATGGTGGTTAGGGGGGGGGGCAAAATGTGTGTGTTAGTTAGAAAGAGAGAGTGTCAAATCGCTGTGGTTCCTTAAACTGAAACGCTTTATTGCATTGCCTTTTCTATCATCAGACGAGTCGTCATTAATTAAAAAAAATCAGTCCAATTCCGTAAATCGGTAGTAATGCTATGCCGAAAATCAAGCTATGACTCACTGTTGGCGTGAGTCGAGCTTCAGCTCGATTGGAGTCACTGTGGTTGAGTCACTTCCGCACAACTTGCAAGTGGAGTGTCATAATTTTTCTCGTTGTAATTTAGATTTTACCTTTACCGTGAGTTTATTTGGATTACGCAGAGTTTAGAGTCGCCAGTCTTGTTTTTCTGTCGAGTATTTATCCTCACCCCCCCACCCCACCCCTCTCTTCTACCGAGCGTAGTGGTCAGTGTCAGACAGAGCCAGACTAAATCGCAATTGGGCATTGGGAACTCGGTTGTGATTTGGGAATGAGTAGTACCCCTCGCGGTCTTGCCGGCTCTAGTCGAGTGTGTAGATGGGTGATTCCTCGAATTCACATTTATGTTCAATTCTCCCCGCGCTTCCTCGCGAAAATGGTGTGTCATTGTGTGATAGCGGTGATGATCGGCTAACTAAGCAAGGGTGGTGTCGGTGTCAGAATCAACTCCAGACTGATTTTTAGGTCGTTTTCGTCTTTTAATTGCGTTGTAATCAGCGCGTTCTTACCTCGATCGAGTCCCGTTTTGTTAGAGGTAAGTCGAGCGGGTATTGACTTATTTCGTGAATTTGGCCTACGCAAGGGCACCTCCGATTCAGAATGGAGGCAGTTTAAGAAGAGTTGCGAGTCCGCACATTTTCTCTTATCCTAATTTCACCACTTTCTAGGCGACGAACTGCAGGAGATTCCATACCTCTTATTTGCTTTGTTTTAATAAATGACTAAACGCTTGGCAGGCAGGGGGGAATTTTATGTCTATGTAATCTCTCCAACTCGACAATTGTCCAAAGACTAGTACCCCAAGGTTTGATTACAATCAATACCCCTCATAGAGAGGTCTGTGGTTAGACCCTCCCCCTTCTTGCTTTTATGTCTTTATTTTTTTTACTAAATCTCCATAACCCGTGTCCCCCCGAGCGCTGCTATATGATGAGAGGTACTGGAATTCTCCAGGCGACCATTTTCGAGTTGTATTCATTTGTTTCCTTTCGTTTCCTCCCTCCCCAACTTAAAGCATGCCCTCGTTATAGAGTGTCAATTCCTAACTCAATGGAGTGCTTAGTTAGACCCTACTTCTGCTGGATGTCCTTTTCCTACACACAGGTATGGACATTTTCCTTGTACAAACTTGTCCCTGAAGATTTTTCCATGCCTCGACCCACCGAGCACCATACTCTTAGTAAAAAATCGTTCTTTCTTCCCTTGGCTTTCGTCTTCCTTATCCCACTGAATAAAGTTGTGTTGATATATACTTCTCTCTCTCTCTCTCTCTCTCTCTCTCTCTCTCTATATATATATATATATATATATATATATATATATATATATATATATATATATATATATATATATATATATATATATATATATATATATATATTCGTTCGTATGTTCGCAATATGCTACACGGAAAGAATGGTGTTGCGATGCTTAAAAAACAGTTCTCTTCACATATAAAGTCTGTTTGTGGTCCCATGTCAATAATTCTGCACTCTTGTTCCTCCTCCCTCCTGAATTAGAGTAAATCATTCATTTGATTCGTAACCGCGTCTGTATTTGCCCATCTATTGCGATATTTGTCTGCGCCCGCACTCAATTTGGATCCGAAAACGAATGATTTGGCTCCAAACAAGAGTAAACTCTTAGAATTGAACGTGCTTGCCTCCTCGGGTGTTTCAACTATCAACATAAGGACGAGCTTCGGGGAAAAAAGGAAAACTAAAGAGTTACATCTAGTTGGTAAAATCTTTTGTCTCCTTTCTCCATTGAGACAGCATGTTTAATTCGATAAGAGATAAAAGCGAAAGCTGAAATAGTTAAAAACGATAATTGATAATGGCAATAATTAAAACAGTCGTTCACCCCAAAAGTGTTTAGAAATTCGATTTTCGAGCAGTGGAAAGCTATTTATAGGAGAGATCAATGTGATTAAGCACCGTGGTATATTGGGAGCTTTCCTCGATATTAGTTTAGGGCGTGCGAAGACTTCACTCCGACCATAACTTTGGACTCGCAGTGAAGGAGGAACTTCATTACCTATACCAAAATCATTGTCCGGTTATTTTTTTTAAATTAATTTTAAAAGTTTGTAAGGGGAGCTCTGTGAAGATCTGCAAATGTGTGGAAGAGATATATCCGCAAATCATCCTAGTTTTTATTGCCGGGAAGGAACGCAATCCTTCAGAAGTTTGTTGTGACATGCTCTCCTATGCTACATCTGACACTTCCTTACAGGGCACATACTAGGGCTAGGAGGAGTATTATGATAGCAGCATCCCTGGCCGAAGGGGGGAATTTGGCCAGTTGCAAAGCCGTGGGTATCGGAGCGTATTTGGCCCAGGCTATTTGTACAGACTTAGGCATTGACGCCCCAGAGATGAGAGATCGACTCAAATCGTCACTGTGTCCTATCGTGAGAGAATTCAATCTCAACTCTGACACCGCGTCTCAACCTGTGGATGAAGTCCGGAAAGCAAGAAGGGAGGATTTCGAGGGAATTGTGGCGCGGTTTTCCTCGAAAAATTGACCGCCGAAATTGATATTTGCAAAGGTGCAAGCATCTATTTCGTGGTTGTAGTACAAGGAGCTTCCAATGGTAGAAATTAAGCTGAAAAAGATTTTCTGGAATGAATTGGGACGAATTGTGGATGGGTATTGGTTGTTGAGTTGTAAGAGATATGAATGGAGGAATAAATGACAGCATGAGATGAAATAACTGGAGGATTTTGGTACACCTGGGGAAAGTTTGAATGGAGGGAAAAGTTGTCTGTTTGTACCGAGTAACTTTCTTTGTGGAAAAAACATTCTTTCATCAAAAACCTTTCAGCACAAAGGTTTGTGCTGAAAATGATGAATATAAGAACATGAATGATCTGTTGGCGGATGTATTGCATTTGAAAGATATGAGGGATTTGAGTATGGGAGTATATGATAAGATGACTGTGTTGTGCGAAATTGGATTGGGTGTGTATTTGAATTGGTTGCTGTGTAATGGTTATGCTGTGTAAAGCTAATTTGGTTAATGCCTGGGTGAGAAGGCATGACGAAGGCACAATGAAACTTAAAATCGAAAGTAAAAGACTGATAGATCAGCAAGAGAAGGGAACGTATGCGAGAATGCTTAAGGGCATATTAGGGGATTGTAGATATTACATGAGGAAATGTAAAACGAATTTCATGGGATGTAAAACTATTCGCAGTACTACAAATGGATACAAAAGGGAGATAATGACCCGGCCAGTCTAATGAAGAGGAAGCAATTGGCGTTGTTATAGATGATTCAAAATGCGATGAGCATTTTAGGTAGATGCGTATGAATGCATAAAGGGAGGCTTAAAGAGAAGTAAAATGAGTGATAGAAAGGGCAGCAAATGAATCATTCGAAAGGACGACGAATGAATATCCGGATGGGAACAGACCTGAAAGAAGTGAGAAAGGTGGAAGTCTCAAAGAAAAATTGGAGATTACTTGTGACCAATGAAAGGGTTTAACTACATGGCATCATACTTTTATGGCCTGTCATTTGTGAGTATGAAAGGGGAAACGAACTTATGATTTGCTTTTAGGTACAAACTGGGTGTTTTTTCAGGGTGTGGAAATGATAAGCATATGAGCTGTTAGGAGTGTGAGAAGTCTGATGAAAAATGGGAAGACCGCTAGATTAGATGGCATAGTTGCGAAAAAGTGGTAGGGCTTGTATTATGGAATTGGTCAGGTGACTATGTAGCAAGGCTTTTAAAAATGTATCAGTCTCTAAAGGGTGTGAGAACGTTAGTAACACTCTATGGAGGGAAGGAGAGAAATATAAATGAAAGAAGATAGGGAAATAGTCGAACCGATTGAGTATTGACGGAGCTTTCGGTAATCTTGGGATATTGCGTTGGTCTAACGGTGTAGAGGCATAGTTCGATCTCAGTGAGCTCGGACACAAAGCTTTTAGTAGTATCACGAGCTGGCCGCCCAGTGTCGGATACGTTGATACCCCCTCCAGGCTGGTGTAATTGGCTCCACCCTAATCCTCATTAAAATAGCTGCTCATAATACCGAAATCTTTCCTTTTCTATCTTCACAACACAAAACGAATGTCTCCCTCGGTTTCCCCTTAAAGGGTTGCCCTAAGCCCTTCGGGTTTAGGGTCAGGAAACTCCTTCGAGAGCTAGATATAGCTCTCTAGCCAGTGGCGCCCCTGGTTCTGCCCAGGACGCCACCCTGGAGGGTACTTACTACCTTTGACCATTTGTCGCCACGCCTCTGCTCCCAAAGCTTCTACAGCGACGTGAGTATTGCGTTCTGCCTTTTTGGAGCACACTTCGTGTCACGCTGGAACCGTGCCAGTGTATACGGATGACTCCAAGTTCCAAGAGGGGGTCAGTTTCCATGCCGTATCCCCTCTGTTTGAAGTAAGCGGGGCTCTGTCAGGTGCTGCGTCTGTCTTCACGGTCGAGCTGGTTACAATACACCGCTCGGTACGGGAGATAACGCGACGTGTTCGGCTCGGAGACCGGATTGTGATTTACAGCCACTCACAAAGCGCCTTGAGTACCCTCTGGGCATTGGAATCTACACATCCCTTGGTTCGCGATATCCGTGATGCCACGGTTTTGGCGAGCCGGGCGAATGTCAAGATTATCTTTTGCTGGGTTCCTGGACATGTAGGATTTGCGGGTAATGAGCGCGCCAAAGAGTCCGCGAGGACTGGACGACCAGACCAGCGTTTCGCTTTTCCTCACACCGATTACATGGCATGAATACGGTCTGCCCTCAGGGCGGCCTGGCAAAGAAGATGGGAGATGGTCGGGGGGAACTTAAAGTTACGTGCTATTGCGCCGTGACTTCCCATGGACCTACCATCCAATGCCGCGACGGCTTCGGGTTGCTTTCTGTCATCTCCGAATTTGGCACACTCGCGAGATGCACAGGCATTTGATGCAGCGCTTGCCTGCGTCTTGCTGCGACGACTGCGATGTTTCCCAGACTGTTCGGCACATCTTGTTGAATGTCCCAGTACCGCTTGTCCCTTGTACTCGGGACTGGTTCGTGCACACATACTTGCGGACTGTACGACCTTTTGGAGGAGGCTGGCCTCCTCCACTTATTTGACTGTTTGCTGTGGCTCGCATGCTCATGCGCTGGGGGGAGGCGGACCTACCCCCGACGCTGGAGTGCGCTTCCTTCTTGTTACCTTTTTGTTTTGAGCCTAGGATTTTTTATCCTTGTTATTTGTTTTTGTTATGTTTTTTAGTATAGCCTCGTCGTAGGCTGTAGTCAGTACGGCGACTTATGCCCAAGTAGGCAGTCGCCAGATGGGCTCCTAAAAAACATAAAAAAATACCCTTAAGGGGGCGAGGCACATACGCACCACATATCCCGACATGGAGTGTTAGTGTCATTTACGGGGTGCTAATATCCCCTTAGTCACGACGCGGAACCACGTAGTACTATGATCTCTGGTGGTGTCAAAACTTAAAACCCGACACCCTCACCCCAACTGGACCGACCCTTGGTGCCTTCAGGCTTGCCAACGATTGTCATACTGATCTTTATGTGAATTTCCTTATCCGGTAGGGATCTCCTCCACGATACGAAGGACGACTAACACAACTTACTATAGGGTTGAATGTTGTAGTCATGGTTATGAAAACCATCTTGCGACTGCCTAACTGGGGCAATAGTTAAAAGGGATAACAGAGACAATTTCGGCGGTGGATTCATGGATGGTAAGGGTTCTTGTTGCTGTTTTTATTTAAGTGGGTTCCTGTTGTCGACTCGATACAATGTATAAGTCGCCTTAAAAAGGCTACCTCGCAAGGGTGGGTACCTTGTGTACCCTGTTACACTTGGTATACATAGGGGCTCCGCATCCTCACGGCCTGAGTCCAAATTAGGGAAGCCTCGTCTCTCCCTGGATTGATTTGAACACTGATGGGAACTGGGAAAGGTGTTCGTGCGCTTTTATTTGTATTTTTATTATTGGTTATTATTACCTGCATTATTATTTTTATTAACATTATTATTATTATTACGGCTATCCTCTCAAACCTTTCTACCATTACTTTGTAACAGAGGGTGTGTTTCCACCTGTACAGAGTTCGGTCTGGTAGACTGCATACCATCCTGGGATCATTTAGCATCAGGGTATGATAATAATAAGCGATTACCCACCCTACTCATTAGTGGACCTGCCTATCTCCACTTCTCTTTATTACATCCCATCCTACCCCGCTCCACACTTGCTCTTCTATCCACAGAGGTTCTTTCTTCTTATGAGATTTACTCGAGTGGCAGTTTAAACCTTGAGTGCCGAAGGACCGCTGGCTAAGGCGAGTATTAGGTACAGGGATGTGTTGGGCCGTTGACTCTACTCACCTTCCTCCATGGTGGCTACGCCAGCACCATCCTTTATATTTAAAGCTCCGGGACAATGTGGCCTGAATGGTGGGTCGAGTTGGCAAAGTCTATCAACGCTCGACCGAGGCCGATTATGTGTAAACATCACATTCTGAATTTCTGATCCTCTGGAGACTTTTCTCTTAACCTCCAAAGTCATTGGGAGGTCATAGCATCTACTTTCCATTTGCTCTTTTTTTTCTCTTATCTAATATGGTGACAAGAGAAGGTAACAGTAGGAAAGAGCATTGAGATCTGCCTCTAAGCGCGATCTCGCCTTCCCTAGATTTCGGGGAGGATGAGGAAAATCTAAGCGCCCCTTCGACCGGTGGAGGGGCTCACCATCGCCATGCAGCAAAGGGATTTTCCCTTTGCCTCTTCAAAGAGGCGCTCTTGGGCAGCTCCCAAGAGCGCCCTACCAACCTACTTCTACTGGGGAGGAGATTTACTCCTCTTCTAGGCCTACAGGTGCGGTGGCTTCTCTTACTCCTTTTTGTGGACTCCTATTCCCTACCAGCGGTAGTCCTTCTTTTCCCATTACAGGGGACTGCCAAGTAAGAAGGTAGGGGCCCAAAAATTTGCCGCTCCCGGTGGGAACGACTTAATAAGATCAACCCCCTTAGGGCGACAAAGGAGAGTAGCGCCCGTGGGTTCGAGCCCTCTAACGCCCTTTATTCATGTATTTTAAGCCTGTAGGGGTCGACAAAGCACAAACAGAGAGTTCTCGATTAGGATTCGCGATGTCTCGGGCGGGGGGGTGAGGGCGCCACGTAGATCCTTCCCTCCCTCCCTGAGATGGACATGATCCTGGAGTCGACCCAGCCACGTATAGCAGGACCTTCCATTTGGTTGAAACTAGATCCGCCCCCGTGCAAGCTTCTCTTCGCGTGGCTCGGGGGAGGCGGACATCCCCTAACGCCGGAGTGTGCTTGCTTCTTTTGGGGTGTTTTGTATATTTTTCCCTATTAATCTCGCCCTACATTAATCTGTATGATGACTACGACGACTTATGTCCTAGTCTGTAGTCGCTAGATGGGTTCTAAAAACAACAAAATACAAATCAAAACGAGTCACTCTGTATGCCGAAACGTACGGGTTTCGCTTTTTTGTCAAGACCATGGTGGTTCATTTTTGCTACCTTTACAAGCATCAACCTGACCCGGACCTTTTCTAAATGGGGTTCGCCTGTTTTGGTGTACAGGCACCGATTCCATAATCTTGTATTCAACCGACGACTCATCTGGGAACCGTATATTCGCAATCTTAGGGTCTCTTGTACCCGTGACATTCAATATGTAATGTTCTGGTAGGGCTACCCTACTGATATTTTACCGACTATCTATTTCGGAAGGTGGATTCGATCCTTACGCACGTCCCCTACAAAGAGCCTCCTAGAAGACGCATTTGGAGATAACACTCCCTTTATCTCGTGCACAGTGCACCTGCACGTGTACGCAAGAGTTCAGCCTCTATCTCATTCGCTAGCGGCAAATCTCGACGGTGCCTATGCTACCAAGAAACTACAAGAAAATCCTATACTTTTTGGGTTCAGGGGAATGAAAGTCCTTCGAGAGTTTTTTTTTATTTGACTCTCGGGCTTGTTGTTGCGATGGTTCTACCTAAGTCACCACCTTGGAAGATTCCACTTTTGAATGTTTACTCTCAAAGCTACACACTGGAATTATTGCTTTCGCATTTCTTGGAGCATGATCGTGTCATACTGGAGCTTTGTTGGTATACGGAAATTTCTCCATGCTACATTCCCCTTGTTTAAAGCCGGCGGGGCTCTTCCGTCTATTATGTCTCTCCACGGCCGTGCTGGTTGCAATGTACCGCTCGGTAGGCAAAGTTATGCACCGTGCCTTTTTTGGAGGTGGTTTTATAATCCATAGCTACTCAGCCTTCTAAGTGCAGTTGAGGTATTGGAATTTCCTTGGTTTACAGTCTTCGTGATGCAATGCCTGCTGCGAGTCGGGGGCACGTGTAGATTGTCTCCTGCTGCATCCCTGGACATACATATATAGTTGGAATCTAGTTCACTGGTGATAGGGTCAGACTGTTTGCATAGACTGAGCAACCGGGTCAGCGTTCCTCTCTTCATCACATTTACTACATGACAGATCAGATCATGCCTAAGTTCTGCATGTGAGAATTTAAAGCTGCGTACCATTGGACCCTGAAAGGCCTATCACCAGATGCCTCAACGGTATCATGTCATTTATTCTCTCTCTCGCTCTCCTTCAAATCGCCATTCGATGGAGCACTCCTCTAAATTTTTGCGAATCTTGTTGGGTCCTCTAGGCTGTTCTCCACATTTAAGTTGAATGTTCCTGTCTCGGGAGCTTCGTGCGCGGTATTTGTCCCACTACTGTAACAAGCGGTTCGCTACACTTTCTCTCCTGTTCGGTCTCCTGTGGTGTGATGAAATTTGGCGAGGAGCTATAACTACTTTATACCTTTTTTCTATCTTTCTTTTCTTTTGTTTTGCCCGCTTAGATTCCTAAGAGAGGCAGCTCTTCCCTAGAGTACCTAAACATGGACATATGTTTTGTTGATTGTTTATTGGTTTGTTATTGTTTTTATTGCCTAAATACAGTATATGCTTATCATTCTAATTTCGGCGGCTGTGCCCTTGTTGATTACCGCCAGAAGGGATCTTAATATTTACAAAAAACAACAACTTTTAGTTATATTTCCGTCTGGTTCATCTACGCGTTTCGTATTTAGCCTTGTAGCGGGACAGCGGGATTCACTTTTCTCTCTTTCGTGGCTGTGGCTGGTTACTGCAGGTCGGGTTGCGATGTTCTGGAATCCTTGGAACCAGAGGCGGCCTCCGTCAGAATATAGGAGTTAAATTGTTTGATATTATAATCTTACTTCTATTGCACCTATTCCCTAAATCCTTAAAAGAAGTGGGCATTGGCGCGATTATCTTGGTGACATTTACCTTGTTTGTTCGTCTCTACAGTCAGGGCCCAAAGTTTTGAGGTTACTATATTTTTCAATTTAATAGAACTATTCAAACGTTGCATTTTGTTTTATGTTTTGTATTAATAAATTCTGAGCCCAAACCCAATTTATTAATAAATACATTTAATTGATGCGCGCACTCAATATTTACAATGATATCCCTTATTCTTCATAACTCCTTCCATTCGTTTTGGCATTCTGGAGACCAAATTTGCGATGACATATCGACTGATATTGCTCCATTTTGGTTCAATAGCACCCGCAACTGCTCTGTTTATCAACCGCCAGTTTAATTATTACCCACAAATTCTCTATTGGGTTCAAATCTGGCGAATTACCGGGCAAAGGTCCCAAAAGTTCGAGGTTTTTTTTACGCTAGAATTTTGTTATAGTTTTTGTTTTTAACAAAGTGCGCCATCATGCTGAAAAATACAGTTATCCCCAAATTGGTCCATAACTGTTGGGAAAAGGTAATGATGAAGCACATTTTGGTACCGTTTTGAGATCACGGCAGTGATCTTAGGAAAAATTATTAGTGCTCCACTTCCTTTAGGTGAGAAGAAATCACAGACATGGAGAATGTCTGGATACATCGCCCTGAGCACGAACACAGGACTGATGAAAGCGCTCCCCTTTTCTCCTCCTAACGAGGGATCTTCGAGACGCTCCAAACTAGCAGAAGGGAGCTTCATCAGAGAATACCACTTTGCCCCATTCTTTATACTTCTACAAAAGTAGAACTTACCCATAAGGTTCTTCTTGGTGAGATTAGACTGTTTCGCAACCCTTCTTGACCTGAGACCTTTGTTGAAAAGTACGCTTCACTGCTCGCTGTAGCGTTCACCACTGCCCCTTTCTAACCGTGAGCAAGCCCTGCACTAGAGGCAACCAGATCCTTGAGCTCGTATCTTACCAAGAGGCGATCCTGACGTTCATTTGAATCTATTGGACGTTCTGAAGTCTTCTTCACAGGAGTGTAACTACTCTTTTTAAAGTTATTAATGAGCCTAAAGATGGTGCATCTTGATACAATACCCTTAGCAACTATCTGTGCAAGTGTTTATACGTTTAATGCCCTTCTAAGGTCATTGAGACCGCATTAGGGCATTAATTGTAATTGCACATGGTTATTATCCATTTAAGAAATGGGATACTAACCACATAAAGTTATTTCCTACAGCGTATGGCAGGCGCCATGAATGCGACTCAAATCGCAAGTCTTGTTTTCATACGGTTGGGCCGTATAGCATGTAATATATTTGTGCATTTACACGCGCATACTTAAGTTTGTATAGGTTATTGCGTTGGTTATGGTGAGATCTTAACAGTAAATTACCGTTAAGCTCAGCATTTTGTATATTCTCCTAAAAAGGACTTCGTAGTGGAGATGCCACGTTGGTTTTTACTTCCTTCCTCTGAATCTTTCCCATGCCGTGAAAAATCTGACTGCAGGCAAAGGAGGGCATTAAATCCCTGTAAAATAAACGAAGACAAGTGTGTTTTGTCTGTAATGCACGTGTTACTTCGAGTGTTTAAAACGTCCCCTGAACGAGGCACTTCAAATGTTTCTAAAGGGCCCATCGAGAGTGTCAGACGTGTGCCTCTGAGAGCTAAATTGCTGCCATGGATGCCACTCGTTTTCTGCTAATCAGTCTCTCGCCTCTTCGTTCGCAGAGAGCCATCTGCTTGCCGTCCGGTGCTCCGAGTGTCGCATCCTTTCTCTCCCTTTACTGTTACAGTGGTCAAGGGGTCGAGCATATATGGTTTGTGCCCACGTTCGGGTATGTTCTTGGATGAATTGAGAGGTACGGGTTAGGTGTACAAATGCGTGTGATAGCGGTGTAGGAATATTTCCCTTTCCCGTGTCTATTTTCGAAGTCACTGCCCAGATGTTAATATATGTTTGTGTCCTCCTGTCTTTCTTGCATTTTTCATCGAACACAATGACGCTCCGTACATAAAAGGAGTTTTGACCTCGCACCGACCCCGACTTATCTACAGCTGATCATAACCTCCTCCTCCTCCTCCTCCTCCTCCTCCTCCCTCGACAGTACTACTATCGATCATTCCTCATCTGATAAATCCGGGCCAATTCGTTAAGTAAGGCTTTTTCGTTCCTCTCTGACGAGACCGCTAAAAATAAGCGTCATGCTCTCGTTCTTCGTCACGTGTTAAATAATGCATCCGGATATATTAATAATTATGAGGAATAAGTTCCCGCATAGGGGGCCGGGAGTAGGTGTAGTATTAACCACCATGCTACTGCTGACATCTGGAGGATTGCGTGACATCAAGGTCTCAATGCATACAGAAAGATCTGCGGATATTAATTTTACATATATTTTTACTTCCTCTATCTTAAATCCTTTATTTTTTCTACAGACCTCCCTCATAAACTCTGCGAGAGTTTCCCTAATTGGTTTTCTTTTTAAATAAATAAAAAGAGGCAGCCAAAATCAAACTATCAGTTTTTTTTAACATAGGAGCTTTCAAAGATCTTGCCGGTCCTTATTCGTGAGTCCCCGTGATCCTCTTCTCTAGCCTCCCCAAGTTTTCTATTTAGGCATGTATCTCTCACACATTTTCCTTTACCCTAAATCCACTTTCCCCCCCCAAAAAAAAAACATTCTAGTGGCGATTACCTATATTGATTTTCACTATTAAGCTAAACTGTGCGGGATACAAAATACCCGCTTCTCCTAGCCAGTATCCTCGCTAAGCTAAGGCCGAAAGGGATATTGTTCGGTAAAGAAAGTAAAGAATAAATTAGGAAATGACAAACAACAACAAAATAATCTGAAAGAAACCTGGGTGTCTGGGGTGTGTGACAAGTTACTTTTATGAAGCATTGGCGCACCGAGAGATTTGCATGAAGTGCTCACCGGAACGCGTCGTATATTCAAAAACATCAGCATTAAATCACGCTACAATGGAAGAGAGGAGATGTCATAGCTTCCTTTGTTGTTAGTTTTATCTTATTTCAACCATCTGTTCGGAGATACAGGATGATGGAGACGAAGAGTTGGTGTTTCTTTTTCTTTTTGGAGTGATTCGAAATCCCGTCCTTGCCCATAGATGGTTGTGCTCCTTTAGCACGTATGCTTTCCTGCCTATACCTCCCCATGAGAGGTCTAACTAAATTCTTCTTAAATTGTACCTTTGGACCATTGTGTTTTATTACATTTTGTTCATTCTGAGTATGTATGTACCATCCACACATTTTAACTCTCACACTTTAAAATTCTATTTTTGAAAACGTTTTCCGCTTGTTTTAATGGTCTTATCTAGGATTTTTCTTTGTGTTGCATCTCTCTTTCTGATTATCCTGACATTTGTGATTTGGTTTTGAGCGTGCGTCCCAACCCCCCCCCCCCCCCGCGCGTCTGTAACATCCACCTTACTCGCAGTCTGATTTCTAGTCGGAGCCGTCACTGATGCTTGTTTTTTTGTGGTTTCTCAGGAGGCGCCGCCTAAGCGATTGTCTCGGGACGTCGAGACTGAGACAGACCCCGAAGACTCGGTCAGCGTCGAGGTAAGGAGCACGGGCGTTGGCGGGACCCCGCCACCTGACGAAGAGTCCCAAGAAGTGCCTGAAGACCGCGGTGACCGTGGCTCTTCTTGCTCGCTGTCGTCGGCGTCCGTGACGTCGCTGAGCGACCGCAGCGCCTCCACCGAAAACATCGAGGAGGTCCGCAGCGACGTTCCCTTCGCAGGTAAGTCGCCCCTGCTGTGGACAAGAGGTGCATACACTTGTCTTGCTATGTAGAAAAAAAACGTGCGAGACTTTAATCTTGCAAAAAACTTTCCAAGACATCGCCTTTCCGCTCGTAACCACCTCATTTGCTCTTATCATTGTTTTGCTTTATATCCATTCTTCTCTTTTTTTATTCTTGCTTTTTCTTTCTTTATTTATTTTTTTCTTTTCCTTTCCCTTTTTTGGCCTTTTCCTTTTCCCCATTCCCCCCCCCCTTTCCCCCTTGTTTTCCTATTTTCCTTTTCTCGTTTTTTTCCCTTTCCTTTTCATTTTTTCCTTTATTTTTCTGTTTTCGTCTTTTTCTTCTTTTTTCCTTTCTTTTTTCTGTCCTTTTCCTTTTTTTCGCCCATTTTCCCTTCTTTTTTTTTCTTTCTTCCCCATGTACCTCACGGTTCGCTGTATCCATGACGCTTGGCTCCCAAGAACCGGGGAGATGCCGAGATTGTTTTCTGCTTGGAGGTTGGCATGTAGCGGTTGCGGAAAATGAGGGCGCCCTCCAGAGAGTCCGCCCCCGCAGACTAGTACCCTGTGAAGCCTGTTACACCTGCTATGCGGAGGACTTGCAGGTCCTCCCCGCCTGAGTGCAAATTAGGGAAACCCCGTCGCCACTGACTTCATTTGAACTCTGTGATGGGGACTTGGAAAGTGTTGGTGCGCTTTCCCCTCGTTTCCTCTCAGCACTAATTATTTACCTTTTATGTTTTAATATTATTTTTATTAGCATTATTGTTATTATTATTTCTTTTTATTATTCTTTAGTATGATTTTTTTTTATGATGTATTGTATTATTTATTTTATTAATTATTATTAGTAGTATGTTATCATTATTTAATAATGATAATGATAATAATTAATTTCATTATTATTTTTATCTTATCATTATTTTATTATTATGTATTAAAATTATTTATTATGATTAGTATTAATTATTATTATTATTTAATATTATTTATGTTATTTATTATTATCAATACAGCTCTTCTCTCAAACTTTTCTCCCTGCACTTTGCACCAGGAGGTGCATTTCCACCCGTACATAGTTCAAGCCCGTAGTCATGGTGCCTTGGTAAACTACGTGTCATCCTGGTATCACTTAGCATCAGGGTATGATAATAGATCACCACCCTGCTCGTTAGTGGACCCGCCTATCTCTACTACTTCTCTTCATTGCATACCCTCCTACCCCTTTCCAAACTTGCTCTACTATCCACTGAGGTTCTGGCTGCTCGGCGCAATTTCATCCTCTTATAAATATTAGTCGAGAATCAGTGTATAACGTGAGGTCCCTACCTGCCTCGAGGGCTGAAAGCCCGTTGGATAGAGCAAGTATTAGGTAAAGGGCGTGCTGGGAAAGCGCATGGAGGTCCGCCTCCAAGCGCGGCCTCGCCATCCCTAGGTGTCAGGGAGTATGAGAAATATCAAGGTACCTTATGGCAAAGAGGCATCCCCTTTGCCATCTTTGGAGCAGCTCCACCTCTAAAAAAGGGGTGACCCCCCACCCCCACTGTGCTTTCTCAGCGTCTCCTCATACCTTATTCAATCGGAGAGGAGTCTTACTCTCCTAGGCTTAGAAGTGCGAGGGTTTTCCCTTCACCCCCTTCTGTGGAGTCGCCCATGGACGACACCCATCTTTCGAACATCCTCCCGTCCTCCAGGAGAATTGGACCTCAATCTCGGACCACGCGTCCATGGCGGAGTCCTTCGCGACCGCTTTCTACCCGTTCTTTTGCCGGATGCTGCTCCGCCAGCATTCAATGCTCGACGTGATATCCCTCAAGGCCACCAACTTGAATTTAGCTCCAGAGGCGCAGAACCATTCAACGACATGTTTACTTTGAGTGAGTTGCGTTCCTCTCTCGCTTTGAGATCACTAACCAGGCCGCTTCCAGCCTAATCTCTCTAACCTCCTGCTTGTAAAAGTTGGAGAAATTGGTAAATGTTAGATTAGCTTTTTGTTCTGGACAGCGAAAGCCTCCTGTCTTCTGCACAGTACGGCCTCCGCAAGTTCCACTCCAGGTCGGATGATCTGCTCCGACTGGAAAATGCCGTTTGCGAGGCCTTCCTTCTTAGACAGCACTACGCCACAGTGTTTTTAGATCTGGAAAAGGCCTATGATACCGTCAGGGGGACGCCTCCCAATCTTTATTTTGGAGTTTTTGTGAGATCGTCGATTCCGTGTACGGGTGGAGGGAGGGAGCCCTCTCTACCCCATTGGAAGAGGAAGATGGTGTCCCGCCGGGAAGTGTCCTCAGTGTCGCACTCTTTGCCCTGAGCATCTACGGTATCACCTCGGTGCTGCCGGAAGATTTTCTCGCTACGCTATAAGTGAACGACCTTTCGATCTCTTTTGGCGCGGCCAAGATGCCAACTATGGAGCGTCGACTCCAACAGGCATTGAACCGCATCTCTTGCTATGCCGAAGCGCACAGTTTTTAGTTTTCCTTAGCCGAGACTAAGGTTGTGCACTTCTGCCACTATCCACGGCTCCACCCCGACCCGGGTTGTTCCTAAACGGGGCTCGCAAGGAAGTGGTGGATTCGCACTGTTTCATTGGTCTTATTTTCGACCAACGCCTCACTTGGCAGGCTCATATTCGTAGTTTTAGAGTCTCTGTACCGGCCCCATGGACATTCTTCGTTCCTGACTTTCAGCACCTTGGTTGCTGATAGGGTTATTGTCTTGCTTTTCTACTCCGTAAGGGGCGCGGTGATTTGCCTTCCTTGCGGCTATGCTGACAGGACTCAGCGTCCCGTCCGGCCCCATCTTAGCCTCTTCTTTCAGGCTGCCTGCATTTCTACCCTAATTACTCACTTTCCCTACAACCTCTCCCACAATTCTCTCTGGTCGGCCTCTAATTTCACAGGGTAGACGCCGACCAGCTTCCTATCACCTATCCACCTAGGATCGGGGCTAATGGGGGAGGGGGCAATCATCCCTCACCCCTGAGCTCCGGTTTGGGGTGATGGGCTTTTAACAACCTGCTTCATCCCCACCGACACCTTTCTTGCATACCCCTTTCTCTCTCCTTTTAATCTCTAATGATTTTACGCCCAGTACAACGTGAAACCGCCATTCCAAAGGGCTGCCTGGCAACTGGGCGGAAAGGTGTGGTCCTAACTGGTGGCAGCTGGTTCTGCCGACCCCGTGTTCACCCCTCGCATAGCGGGCTACTGCGGAGGGTGATTAGCGTTTATTTACCGTATCAATAATAGGGTACGCATCCCCTATGATGAGAATTTTAAGAACCAAACTCTCCACCTTTCCCCTTCACTATCGACGAAATGCCTTCCGGCAGCTCCACTGAAAAAAATGGTGGTCCCTTGCCCCTGTGATCTCGCAGGGGACCCTCCAAAACTCTTTAACCGGAGAGGAGGCTTACTCCTCTTCTTTGCCTACGGGTGTAGAACACCCCCTCACCCCGTTCTCTGGAGATGCCCTCGGGTGCCTCCCTCTTTCCAGCGGCAGTTCCCCCTCTACTTTCCAAGGGGGCTACCAAGAAAGGCAGGCGTCCCATAATTGACCGCTCCCGGTGGGAGCGGCACAATAGGGCTAAACCCTTTAGGGGGAGGAGGGAAGAAAGTGCCCGTCGGCCTTTTCCCTCCAAAGACCGGTGGGCTCAAATTTTGAGCTTAGAGGGGGTCACCGTACCTACTTCCCTCTTTTACCCGACTAAAGAAGATGAAACCAATGGAAACTGTGATATCCTAGGAGGGAATGGCCACATGGAGGCCCCCCTGAGATGGCCATGGTCCCTGAGGCAATCCAGCCCCAGACGGTATTACCTTCCATTGGGACGAACCTGGGCTCGGTGCCAAGCACCGAACTCGATTCCGCCCGTGTGCACGGTCCTCCTCAGACGGCTCGTGTCTCCAAGGCTTTACAAGGAGAGGAGGGATCTCCTCCTCCCGCTGGTGCCCCTGTGAAAGTCAAGACTTTCTCCATCTCGCCCTCCTCCTCCTCCCGCTGGTGCCCCTGTGAAAGTCAAGACTTTCTCCATCTCGCCCTCCTCCTCCTCCCGCTGGTGCCCCTGTGAAAGTCAAGACTTTCTCCATTTCGGAGAAAGATCTTGCTGAGTCCAGTCCATCTGGCCTTGGGGCTCGTGCCGGCGGAGAGGAGAAGAGGGTTCATTCCCCGCTCTCCTCTCAGAAAAAAACACTCGGGGCTCCTCTCTATCCGCGGGGGCTGCGGGGATGAATGGGTATGCTGGCACTTGGGTAAGCATCCAAGGCAAGATAGGCACGCCCGCCCTCGTTGCTCCCTCGGGTGCGGAGTCCCTGAGAAAGACCAAAAGTGCAAGTGTGCAGAGCGGAGCCTCGATTAAGTTGGATCCCCTCATTCAGAGACTACCTGGCGTTATCGATCCCGCTGGCTTCAAATGCTTCATTTGTATTCGCTCCACTGATGGCAGCATTTGGCTAAGGACAACATGATCTCTCATAGGAGAGCTTTAGCTAGTGTGATTGGTAGAGAGCCGAAGGTGAACCATTTCTCGGGAGTGATTCGACGCATGGCACACCGGTGAGTGTGACGCCGCACTCTACCATGAACTTAGTGAAAGTAGTAGTTTATGCAAGGAAACTCGTGAACTACTATATAGATAACATCACCTTAGAGGTGGCCGACCATGGAGCGGTCAAGGTCGAGCGTGTGATGAGAAAACAGGGAGGAGCACCGAGACCCACCCCTACACAGTTCGTCACGTTTGACTGTGAAAAGCTTCCGGAGTCGGTGTGTGCCGGGTGGTATCATTACCGAGTGAAGGCATTAGTGCCACTGCCGCGGAGGTGCTACTACTGCCACTTCGGCTATGTTAATCGCTCCTGTAGACGTGCAAAGTTGGGGTTACCCGAAGTCTGAGTAAGTTGCTCCAAGGCGGCACATGATAGATACCCCCTCTGGGAAGACTACTCGATTAATCCGCAAGGTCAAGTCCTTGCCGACCTGATCGACGAGCTGGAGATAGGTGTCCTAAATGTGGATGAGTTTACACATCACTGCCCGAGAAACGCTTGATTTTCCTGCCTCGATCCATCTTTTTTCTCTCCGAATGCACATCCTGATTTTGTGTGTAGGGTGGTCGATGACCTCCATGATAGTCATCACTTTCCCATTCAAATATCATTTTTTTGGCTGCTGCCGCCCGAATCTCTGATCCCGCGCCCGTGGCGGAATCCTTTGCGACCTCTTTCTCCGCATTCTCTAGCCGGGATGCTGCTCCGCCCTCATACAATGCGCGTCGTGATCTCGCTGAAGGCTGCCGACTGGACCTTACCTACAGAGGCGAAGAACCTTTCAACGACAGGTTTACCCTGAGTGAGTTGCATATCGCTCTCGCTTCGTGCGCGGACACCGCCTCTGGTCCGGACGATGTCCCGTACGCCATGCTTCGACACCTTGGTGAGCGAGGCATGGCCTTTCTGTTAGATTTATTCAACAGGATCTGGGTAGAGGGTATCCTCCTAGATTCCTGTTGAATCGCTATTGTGCTCGCTTTTTGCAAACCGGGGAGGGATCACTCTACACCGACCGGTTTCCGCCTAATCTGTCTTCACTTCCCGCGTGTGCAAGTTGATGGAGAAATTGGTGGATGTTAGATTAATATTTTTATGGACAGCGGAAGTCATCTGTCTTCTGCACAGTGCGGCTTCCGCAAGTTCCACTCCACATGGCGATACGTTATCATAGAGACTCGCAAACGATACGGGCAAGGGGACGCCTCCCAACCTTTATATCTAAATTTTTGTGAGATTGTCGATTCCGCGTACGGAATGGAGCAGGAAGAGGGTGTCCTGCCCTGAGCATAAACGGCATCACCTCGATACTGCCGGAAGATGTTCTTGCTACGCTCTACGTGGACGACCTTTCGATCTCTTTTGGCGCGCCTAGATGCGAACTCTAGAGTGTCGACTCCAACAAACATTGAACCGCGTCTTTCTCTACGCCGAAGCGCACAGGCTTCGGTTTTCCTTGGCTAAGACTAAAGTGGTGCACTTTTGCCGTCATCCACGGCTCCACCCTGACCCAGACTTGTTTCTAAATGGGGTGCGCCCGGAAGTGGTTGTCTCGCTCCGTTTCTTGGACTTGTATTTGACCGAGTCCTCACCTGGGAGGCTCATATTCTCAGTCTTAGGGTTTTTTGTACCCACGCCATGGATGTTCTTCGTTTTGTGATATTCAGCGCCTGTGGCGCTGATATGGCTACTGCCTTACTTTTTTATCGAAACTTTTTTCGTTCGAAGCTCGACTACGGATGCGAGTTTTATGCATCCACAGTCGAGCGTGTATTGCAGAAGGTGGACTCGACCACCACACTTGCCTTCGCCTGGCTACTGGTGCTTTCCGCACTTGCCCCATTAAGAGCCTACTTGCCGATGCTGAGGAGATGCCACTGGCTCTGCGCTGTGCTCAGTGCATTATTCGCCTGTACGCGCGAGCCCGGTGCTTCCCCCAGTTGGCAACAGCTCTAACCGCATTCGCAACTGATCTCGAGTGTGCCTATGCTGCCGAGAGACGCCAGTCGTACCCTAATCCCTTCGGGTTTAGGGTCTAGAAAGTCTTTCGAGAGCTAAGTATAGCTCTCCGGCCGGTGGCGCCCCTGGTTCTGCTCATGACGCCACCCTGGAGCGTACTACCTTTGACCATTTGTCGCCACGCCTCTGCTCCCAAGGCTTCTCCAGCGACATGTGTATTGCGTTCTGCCTTTTTGGAGCACACTTCCTCTCAAGCTGGAACCGTGCCAGTGTATACGGATGGCTCCAAGTCCCAAGAGAGGGGTCGGTTTCCACACCCTAATCCTTCTGTTTGAAGTCAGCGGGGCTCTGCCAGGCGCTGCGTCTGTCTTCACTGGCGAGCTGGTTGTAATACACCGCTCGGTACGAGAGATTATGCGACTTGCCCGGTTCGGAGATAGGATTGTGATTTATAGCGACTCACAAAGCGCCCTGAGTGCTCTCGGTTCGCGATATCCGTGACCTCGCGGTTTTGGCGAGCCCGGCGGATGTCGCGATTATCTTCTGCTGGGTTCCTGGACATTTGGGACTTGCGGGGAATGAGCGCGCCAAAGAACCGGCGAGGATTAGGCGACCAGACCAGTGTTTCGTTTTTCCTCACACTTATTACATGGCAGGTGTATTGCGGAAGATGGACTCAATCCACCACACCGGTCTGCCCTTGGTGACCGATTCTTTCCCCACGTCCCCCTTTGAGAGCTTCCTTCTCAATTCTGAGGAGATGCCACTCGCTATGTCCTGTACGCGCGATCCCGGCTCCTCCCTCATTCGCGAACCCCTCTCACTGTATCGGCAGCCGATCTTGATGGTGCATATGCCGCCGATATGTCCCAGTCATATCCAACCCTAAGCCCAAAGCCCTTAAAGCGTCCCGCAGACCAATTGGTCCCCATATGGTTTTATGCCTATGGAAAATTCCATTGAATTCCTCACGGTAGTTTTCTTCTTGCGGTGACGGGGTCCCCATTTTCTTAGCGTGACGCTTTAAGGGTTAAACATTTGGGGATAGGGCTAGGTTAACTCCTTCTAGAGCTCAGTGTAGCATTTGTGCCGGTAGCTCCTCTGGTTTTACTCAGGACGCCACCCTGGAGAGTACCACATTTGACTCTTTGTGGCCACGCCTCTGCTCCCAAAGCTTCTATAGCACCGGGAGTATTGCGTTCGGCCTTTTAGCAGCACACTTCATGTCACACTGGCTCTGTGCCAGTGTATACGGCTGGCTTAAAGTCCCAGGAATGGGACGGTTTCCACACCCTACCCCCTCTGTTTGAAGTCAGCGGGGCTCTCCAAACGCTGCGTCTGTCTTCACGGCCGAGCTGGTTGCAATACGCCGTCAATACCAGAGTAACGCGTCGTGCCTGGTGCGGAGGCCGGATTGTGATTTATAGCGACTATCAAAGCCTCTCGATTGCTCTCGGGTCATTTTAATCTCCACACCCTCTGGTTCGAGGTATCCGTAACACCACGGTTGCAGCGAGCCCGGTGGATGTCGAGATTATCTTCTGCTGGTTTCCTGGATATATGGGAATTGCGAGGAATGAGGATGCCAAAGAGTTCCCTAGGCCAGGGGGACCAGACCAGCGTTTGGCACTTCCTCACTCTGATTACATGGTAGGAATACCGGGTGTTTGGCAAAGAACATAGGAGACGGTCGATGGGAACCTAAATTTGCGTGCCATTGCGCCGCGATTGTTCTAATGAACCCCCTCCCCCCCAATGCCGCGACGGCTTCAGGTGCTATCTGTCGTATTCGACTTGGACACGTTCGTGGGACGCATCGCCATTTGATGGAGCGCCTGCCCTTAGCTTATTTGGGCGACTCCGTTGTTCCCTAGACTGTTCGGCACTTTCTTGTTGAATGTCCCAGTCTCGCTGATCGTCGCTCACGTTACCTGTCACGGTTTCGGGATAATCGGGGTCGCTACCGTTTTCCTCTTTACCTAGGACGGGTTTATGTACAAAGACTTGTAGACTGACTTATTGACCTTTTGGAGGAGGCTGGCCTCCCATTTTACTCTTTTTTTTGTAGGTCGCATGCTCTTGCGCCAGGGGGAGGCTGGCCTTCCCCCGACGCTGGAGCGTGCTTCCTTCTTCTTCTTGCTTTTTTGTTTGTTTGTTTGTTTGCCTCATATTTGGTTTTTGTTTACTTTTAATCAAGCTTAGTATTAGGCTGTAGCGTGATTAGAGCGAGTTTGCCCAAGGGGGCAGTCGCCAGATGGGCTCCTAAAAAAATAAAATTTTTCCCCCACCCCGGAGAATGCTTCCCTCTTCTTCCTGCCTATGTTCTGTTTCTAAATTATTTTTTAGGTTGGTGGTTTTATTGTTTGTTCTTTTAGTTTGGTTTGAGGAATTTTAAAGTACCCTAGTATTAGCCTAGGCTGAAATTTTTATTGCCCCGAATTATGCCCTTGCCTGGCATTCGCCAGATGGGCACTGAAAAAAAATTCCCTCGGTATCTGATCAGGCCTCTTTTATCTTCTTTTGTTTGTGGTGTTTTCTCTGTTCAGTTTTGTTTTGTTTGCTAATTTAGCCTAAGAATAGGCTAGCTTAAGTAATTTCAGCGACTATACCCAATATTTGCAGGCGCCAGATGAGCGCCTTTAGTTAAAGAATGCCCCTGCCTTCGTATTATGTATCTTTTCACAACCAATCTAAACTCAGTCGAGCCCCTTGTCCTTTCAGAAAGACCTGCATAGTAGGGTGCGCCATCTACCTATTTTAAAGGGGTGTAATAACCATTCTTTCGCTTTCACGTAATCAGATCTCTGTCGCCCACTCACCTGGGCACATGAGTATGCCCCCTACCCCTCCTCCTAAAGGAGCCTGTTTATGATAATATCTTATCCCTAAATGGCCACGGATCAAGTCGTCGGCAGGTGATTGTTTGCTTCTTTTTCCGGTCTCCTACGGACAAAGGAAGTTGACAGATAGGATTCGTGCGTGTGTGTTTACCTGCGGGCGCATATTTACATTTGTGCACATATTTTTACAGATTTTCCTTTTTGTAAACAAGTTGGAAATGACAATGACCATTGGCAAAACTTGAGGTAGTACAGGAGGTCGGCTTTCCAAAGAAATAAATATTACCATCCTTGGGGGGGGGGGAATAGACGGCATGGCAGCATTACGCCAAAGCTTCATGGAATTAAAGCGAAGCCATCAAATGCAAATGTAAGAGAGAGTAAGAGAAGCGGTCTCTGCCGCTAAACACAACGGTTATTAACCCTTTATACTCTAAAGGCCACCGAATTCTTAGAATTATTAAACTTAAAAATGTCAAAACCTACGAGGGCATCTCCCCAATAATTTGTAAAGAGACATCTAAACGAAAGTGGGGCCGATCGAAGAGGGGAAAATGTAGGGAAGATAAATAACCGCATTTTCATGCAGCCATTGAGGCCTCCAGATGTTAGCTGCAGCATGGTTTACTATGCTACACTTGCCACCCTCATGCTACATGTAACGATTACATAAACTATATATTTATTTATTTATTTGTATATATATATATATATATATATATATATATATATATATATATATATATATATGTATTTATATTTATATATATTTAAAGGCCCAAAGAAATGAAAATTGGATAACACCGCAATCAAACCTATAATCCCGACTCCCTAGAAGAAATAGATGAGAAACGAGTAAATAACACTGTTCATCTTATAAAGCAGATTAGAAAGCCATTCCCCGAATTAAATTTAAAACGCTCCCTTCCTTCTCATGGTGCCATAGAATGTTATCCCTCGCAAGAGAATACGGGAACCATCTATTCAATGCAATAAGCCGCACCAGCCCCAACTGCACCACTTATAAACGAATAAAAGACGAACTAATGGGATTAATTACACAACAATAGATTATATTTTGGAGCAATTTAATTGACAGACTCGACATAGCACCTGACGCGTGTACAATGATATTACAGAGACACAAGATCTAAGACTTCGAAGACAATGTGATCGACATAGAACCCATCCTCACCATTGTGTGGCGCAAGACAGGAGGTTGGAGGGATACGGCGGTAAAATTACTGTCGCAGAACTCTCAGAAACCTTGAATTTCTTTTGTCAACCAGCACCCAGGCGTACAGCTCACGGCATCCATACGAATATCATGAATGGATGCCTGAATGTGGGCTATTATCCTGATAACTGGAAGGAAGGTGGCAAAAATTATATTCATCCTCAAATCTGGGAAGCCACCGGACAGTGCACTCAAATTCAGGGATATATCTCTTAGAATTTGCAGGCAAAGACTTCGAGAAGATACTGACCAACAGAGTTAATTCCTTCGTTGATAATAATATCATGCATAATAACGAACAGCATGGTTTTCGCCGGAAACGAGGAACCGACACTGCCCAAGCCGTGATTACTGAGAAGCTGGTAAAGTTTGAAATCAGTAAATCGCCATGCAAATCTGGTTCACCGAGACGTCAATAAGGATTTTGATAAAGTGTGGAGGAGAGGCCTGCAGTACAAAATATTGCGACTTTGCCTCAAGCCCATACTCGAAAGGATCCTGTGCGATTACATAATGTAGAGGAGAACATTCGTGCATGTAAAAGGTTATAATAGCTATGAGTTCGAACTCTAGACGGAGTTGCACCAGGGAGGTTGTTTTAGCCCGCTACTCTATAATGAGAGGTTGACCTTCCTCAACCTCTCACAAGAGGTAGGGTATATGTCCAATTTTCGAACGGCTACTTATAGAAAGGTAGATTTTATGGCCCGGACTATAACAATGGAAATCAAAAACAACTCCGAGAGGAGATGGAAAATATCTACCAATGCCCAAAAGTTTCAATTAATACCGCTATTTTGACGAACCTTAGCCGACATCCGTCTAGGGGGTTCACGTATCCTATTCTGCAAAAAAGGCAGGGGGCTCCGGGTTACGACCGGTGGATATGGGAGTCATTCAAAGAAGTCCAACGAGTGCGCGGAGGGTTGTAGGTGATTTTTTTATTCTGATTAAAAGCCTAAATTCGTCTGATAAACTCAAAATCTACAACGGCTGCATTGGTCCCAAGTGCCTCTACCCTCCCGTCTCAATAAACGTGAGTACAAAGACCCACGTCCTCAAATAGCAAAATGTTCAGAAATAAGGCAGCCTTAATTATAGCGAATACCAGAAGGACAGACAGGAGGAAGCGAAGCGAGCCCCATGACCAGATTGAACTAATTCCCATAAGTGTCGATCTACCCAATAGAGCAAAAAAAAAGATCTGGGACGCCTCTCCCCGTGTTCACACTCGAGCACATCAATGTGGCCAGCATAAGACCAACGAGCGCATTCCCGAGCAGCAGACGACATACAGACAACTATGCATTCCCACTTTTCACTTAAAATATTCCACTCACGCACACAAAATACTAAACAAAATAAAGCCAATCATCTCACCACTATGGTGAGCATAAATCTCATATATTCTATATTACTTTATATTTTCCTACTTATTTATTTAAAATCATTTATAACTGCTCCCTTTTATAACACAATTCACCTAGCCATAGATCGAAACACGAAAAACGACAAACACCACCAACTTTTTTACACACACCTTCAATAACACCCAGGTAAACATTTCACCATAGGGGCGCGGGCTTTATCTCCCTGCTATACAAAGGCTTGAATTCCCTTCTGCATTCAAAAAACAAAAAAGAAAAAAAATCCGAAATGCAAAGAAAGTCAGATATGTGACTTCCCTGGTAAAAGGGGCTCTCTCTGTCTATTCACTCTATTCTCACATTTTTCCTATATGCTTTCAATCTTTTCCCTACTATCTCCCTATCTCACCTAACCTATTCCTAACTATTTCTTATCTCTCTCTTTTTTATGTCCAATGTCCAAAAGAACGCATGCGCGGAATTCAGAGTTGCCAACGGCAAGAAATTACCCACCGCATCTTCTATATACAATATTTATGTACACTACAGGCAGTAGGAGTTTATGTGCGCCTCACTGGTGTAGGCTTTTTAATTATTCACTCGATTAATATTTAAAATTGCTGGTGATATAGTAAAATTTGCATATTCATTCCAAGTATGTATATTAAAAAAGCTTTTGTCATAGTTTTTTAGTAACTTGCAGCAGTCTGCAGTAATTTGCTCAATTTCTCATCACAATAACATCCTCTATTCGCAATGCCCTTTACTTGGTTTAGTGTTTTAAATGTAACCTAATAATAGGCTGATTTTTTTTACGGCGATTTGTGCCCATGTAGGTAGTTGCCATGATGGCTCTTAAAAGGAAAAATATTTATTTAATATCATTTACATATATATATATATATATATATATATATATATATATATATATATATGTATATATATATATATATATATATATATATATATATATATATATATATATATATATATATATATATATATATATATATATATATATATATATATTCTATGGGTTTTAGGTCTTGGCTTTTGTGATGCTATTTTAGAACATTGTGTAATCCTCTTTAACCCATTTCACGTCAGAGGTTATGTATCGTTGTCTTGTTGGAAGTAAAACTAGTCTGATTGAATTTTCTTTCTGATATTTGACGTTCTTTTTTCAAAGTAGTCTCCAAATGTTCTCTACTCATTGTTCCGTAGCGGTGTTATCTGTAATATAGGGTGGGATTTTGAGGATATTTATCTCAAGCATTATTTCTAGATTACGTCTAGCGTTATCCATTGTTCTAGATAGAGCCCTTTGATTGGCAATGTGCTTTTAGGTCACCTATTAATATTGTTGGGTGCCATTGTCCGAATATTGTTATGAAGTTACGTACCGGAAAAAAATTACTTCTTGGGCTTTGGTATCCTGTTGCTACGGTGAAACCACAAAATTTGTCCTGTTTTTAATCCATTATTGCAGCTTCACAAATGAAATCAAAAAGATTCGAAAGATAACATTTTAAAGATTTATTTGATTTTTTTCGATATCTTGGATACGAAATCTGTACTAGGAAAAATGTCAGATTTATCTACGTCTACGACAATCTTGGGTTATTTGTCGGACATGGCTCGGTAGTTGACACACAACGGTCTTTCAGGCGGAAATAGGTCAGCAAAGGACCATAGATCTAAAGACAATTCGCAGGATTTTCGCAAAATGGAGGCATCACGACTCAATCAAGAACATGCATAAAGACAAGTCTGGGCGCAGTGAAGGTGTGCGAACCGCTGAAAATATTGATTCACTCGCAAATCAGCTTGAAACAGACAACAAGAAATCTATGAAGGGACAATCAGCCGTGACAGGAATCAAACGGGAAGGCATTCAGAAAATAATCACGTTGGATTTGAGAATGAAGTCATTCAAAATTAGGTTTGCAACAGCTTAGCGAACAAGACTACCTACCAGTGTCGTTTGGATGCTTTGTGAACGCATTGAAATAATAATTGAACAAAACCAGCTAAAATTGACATAATATTAAGTGATGAATGCCACATCTATCTCAATGGGGTCATCAAGAGAGAGAATTACCAGTGTTGGTCACAAAGCAAGCCGAATATACACGTGGAGAAACCTTTGCATTCGTCAAAAGCTACTGTCTGGTGTGGTTTGAGTAGCAGCAGGGTTTATGTTCCTTATTTTCTTTGAGGACCCAAAGACAAGAAGACCGCTTTTATTAAGTTCAGAAAGATATTTAGAAATGCTGAACACTGTTTTTGAACAAGAAAACTGCAGTAACAAATCGTTTCACCCAACTAGACAATCACTAGAATGGTTAACAAGATTTTTTTGAACAAAGAATGATGACTTCTCATCTCTCACAGTTTCCCTGTCCAACGAGATCTCCCGATCTATCACGTATGAACTTTTTTCTCTAAGGGTTTGTCAAGGGCAAAATATTCAGGCAAGAGCCAGCCTCTATCGAAGAATTAAAGCCAGCGGTGGCAAGAGACAAATAGCCCATTGAATGCAGCGTTTTGGAAAATGTAATAAATAACTTCATTTCCCATTGTGTGAAATGTAAAAATGTCCGGGGAAGTCACTTTGAACAAATGTAGATAATAATAATACTTTTAAACGTTATCTTTTGCATGCTTTTTATTTCATTTGTGAAACTGCGATAATGATGACTGAGTAATAAACGATTAAAAAGAGGAACCTTTTTTGTAGTCTCACTGTACTAGCAGTTTGCTATTTCTAGTTCAATTTTAAGGGCTATATATGCTTCGCCAATGATTGGAATTTGTGTGTAATTGAGGCCTCTTTTATTGCTATAGCAGCTCCGTCGTTTCTTTCTCTTTTTGTCTCGGTTGCTATGACGATATCCCGTAAGGGGCGCGGCGATTTGTTTCCCTGCCCGCTGTCTCCGGCCCAAGCTTACCCCCTTCTCCCTCTTTCTGATACCCTGTCTTCTTACCCTGCTTCCTCACTTTTCCTGCAACCTTTCTCACAACTTTATCTGGTCGGCCTCTAATTTCACAGGGTAGACACCGACCATTTCTCTCACACAAACATCCCGGATCGGGGCTTCAAGGCCCACTTCCCTTGAGCTCCGGTTTGGGGTGGTGGGTTTTTAACAACCTTCCTCACCCCCACCTTACCTTCCTCACACACCCTCACTTTATCTCTTTTCGTGGTCTATCAATTTTACGCCTAGTCTAAGGTGGAGCCACCATGCTGATGGGCGGCCTGGCCAATGGGCGGGAGGAGTGACCTCTAATGGCGGCAGCTGTCTCTGCCGGCCCCGTATTCACCCCTCGCATAGCGGGCTACTGCACGGGATGATTAGCGTTTGCATCCCGTCGAAATAATAGGGTCGCTATACCCACTGAAGAGACTTTTCTAAAATCCTTCTCTATTTTCCCTTTATCACCGTTGGAGCCGCTCTCGGGCAGCTCCCCAGCAGAAAAGCAACCCCTTCCCCCTTGTGCTTTCTCAGAAGCCCCTACAAACTTCTTTTACCCGAGAGGAGATTACTTCTCTCCTAGACCTACGGGTGCGAAGGACTCGCCCGCACCCCTTTCTCAGGAGGCGCCCTTGGGTTTCCGCTTAATCTCCCTAACCTCCTGCGTGTGCTAGTTGATGGAGAAATTGTTAAATGTTAGACTAGCCTTTTTTTTTCTACACAGCGGTCGCCACCTGTCTTCCGCAAGTTCCACTCCACGTCGGATGCTCTACCCCGCCTGTAAAATGCCGTCTGCGACGCCTAACTTCGTAGAGGGGACTACGCCACATCTCTTTTTTTCTGGAGAAGGCCTATAATACTGCATCACGATACGATATCATGGAGACTCTCTACCTGATGGAGCCTAGGGGGAGCTCTCCCAGGTCCAATGGAGCATGAAGAGGGAGCTCTCCCAGGTCCAATGGAGCATGAAGAGGGGTGTCCCGCAGTGTCACGGTCCTTGCCCTGAACACCAGCAGTCTCACTTCGGTGCTGCTGGAAGATTTTCTCGCTACCCTTTAGGTGGACGACCATTGGATCTCCTTTGGTACGGCCCATATGTCAACTCTGGAGCGTCGTCTCCAACAGGCATTGAACCGCACTTCTTTCCGCCATCCACGGATCCACACAGACCTGCAATCTTTTTCAAATGGAGTTTTCCTGAAAGTGCTAGATTCTACCCCTTTCCTTGCTTGGTCTTGTTTTCGACCGACTCCTTACCTGGGAGGTTCATATTCGGAGCCTTAGGGACCCGCGCCATGTACATTATTCGCTGCGTAACGTTCAGCCATCCTTTTCTATCGTTCGAAGCTTTACTACAGATGCGAGTTTTATGCTTCCCCAGCCGACCGTATATTGCTGAAGGTGGGCTCGATCTACCTGACCGCTTTCCACTTGGCGACCGGCGGTGCTTTCCGCACGTCCCCCATTGAGAGCCAACGTTTCGATGCTGGGGAGATGCCACTCGCTCTGCGCTGTGCCAGTGCATTATGGGCCTGTACGTGAGTGCACGGTACCTTCCTCAATCGCCAACGGCTCTCACTGCATCTGTACCGATCTAGACGGTGCTTATGGCGCCGAGAGAAACCATTTATACCCTAAGCCCTTTAGGTTTAACTCTAGGAAACTCAAAGCTCGGTGTACCGTTCGGGCCGGTGGCGCCTCTGTTCTGCCCAGGATGCCCTCTGTGTCACGCTGGATCCATTCGAGTTCATACGGATGGCTCCAAGTCCAAGGAGGAGATCGGTTTCCACGCGACTTTACCTCTATTTGAAGTCAGCGTGCCTCAATCAGGCGATGTGTTTGTCTTCACGGCTGAGCTGGTCGCATACACCACTCGGCGGACCAGCGTTTCGCTCTTCCTCACAACGACTACATGGCAAAGAAGATGGGAGACGGTCGAAGGGAACTTAAAGTTGCGTGCTATTGCGCTGCGACTGTTCCCATGGAACTCCCCCTTATTGCCGCGAAGGCTTCAGGTTGCTTTCTGTCGTATCCGAATTGGGCACACTCGCAGGACGCCCCCTAATTTGATGGAGCGCTCGCCAACGCCTTATTGTGAAGACTACGTTGTCGCCCCGCCCAGACTGTTCGACACATTCTTGTTGAATGTCCCAGTCTGGGTTATCTCCGCGCACGTTACCTGTCCCGGTACCGGGATGGGTGAGGTCGCTACCGCCTGTCCCTTGTACTCGGGACGAGTTTATGCACATTGACTGGTGGACTTATAGACTTTTGGGGGAGGCCTGCCTTTCCCCTTTATTTAACTAGTTTTTTTTTTTGTTTTCTTTGTAGGTCGCACGCTCCTGCGCCGGGGGGGAGGTTCCCCTCCCCCCGACGCCGGAGCTTGCTTCCTAATTGTTGCCATCATCCCTTTTTATCGTTATGTTTTCATATTCTTATTTTAAAGTAGCCTAGTGCTAGCCTGCCGTGATTCCGGCGACTAATGCCCAAGTGGGCAGTCGCCAAATAGGCTCCTAAAATTAAAAAAAAAAATTACACCGCTCGGTTTGGAGACCGGATTGGGATTTATAGCGACTCATAAGTACCCTGAATGCTCTCGGGGCATTGGAATCCCCGCACCCACTTGTTCCCAGTTTCCTTGACGTTACGGTTTCTGCGAGACGGATGGGTGTCAGTATTATCTTTTGCTCGGTTCCTGGACATGTAGGAATGAGTCCGCCAAAAGTCATCGAAGACTGGGCGACCATACCAGCGTTTGGCTCTTCCTCACACCGACAACATGACAGGAATCAAGGCACCCCTCGCCCTGCTGGGCAAAAGAGATGGAACGCGGCTGGGGAGAACCTAAAGTTGCGTACCTTTACTCCACTACAGTTCCCATTCATCTACCCCACAATACCGCGACGGCTTCACGTCGCTTTCTGTCTTCTTCGCATTGGGCACACTCGCGGCACGCACAGCCATATGATGGAACGTGGTCTGCACTTTATTGCGATGACTTCGTTGTGGAGCACTCGCCAACGCCCTACTGTGAAGACTGCCTTGTCCCCCAGACTGTTCGGCACATTCTTGTCGAATGTCCCTCTGGGCGATCTTAGCGCACGTTTCCTTTCCCGGTACCGGTACGAGCGGGGTCTCTACCGCTTGTCCCTTGTACTTGGGGACAGATTCGTGTACACATATTTATGCACTATCTGACTTTTGGGGTGAGGCTATGCATCATTTTATTTTGCTCTCTTTCGCTAGGTCATATATTTCTCAGCTGGGGGAAAGTGGGCCTCCCCCCGACGACAGAACGTGATTTCTTCTTGTTTTTTCGTTTTGTTTATTTGTGGTTTATTTTGCGAATTTTCGACTAGCCTAGTACTAGGCTATAATTTTAATTACAGCAACTTATGTCCTTGAAGGCAGTCGCCCGATCGTGAATTAAAAAAAAATCCTGATATAAGATTTGGTAAAGGAGGCAACTGTCTTTGACGCTAGCATGGGAAATGTTCTGATGCTTCACTCATAAACTAATGCGTACTCTTGGAACGGAGATCACACCCCAACCCCTCTCGATGAATTCAATCAGTATATGGGCGAAACCTGAGCTGCATTTAGAATATCCTCATGATGCAATGAATGCAGCTTCCTCCACCCTCCTAGTCGATAAGATAATCTACATCCCTTAGATGTTTCGTAAGGGCGCTGGACAACCTCCTGGTTCGGATATTGAGTTTGTGCTCCCTAATCCTCCTTCACATGCATGCCCTTGTGGCCTTGCGGTTCCTCGGTCCATCTTGTCCAGACTAAGTCTGCGAGGTTAAGTACAGATGCCAAGGGAATTGATGTCACCACTATCACACGTTTAGAGGTGATTCTTGCATCCTGAGTCCGTGACCTAATGTGTTGGGGTTTCCTTTTGGCTGTACAGAATACTTTTGTCTAGTGGTCTCTCATATTATCTCTGACTGTACTTCTGTTGGATCAACTCCTCACTGCACACCCCGCAGGCGCGTTAACAAAATTCCAATCACAACCCCTGCTTCAGGGCGCTCGTCGTTTGCGGAGAAGTGGTATACGATGTCGTCCTTATTACTCGCTCTCCTTAAACAGAGAATTTTATAGAGACCTCACCTCAGTGGACCTTTACATCGAGGAAAGGGATCGCGTTGTCCTTTTCCTCTTCGTTGGTGTACACTTTATCATAAGATGATTATATATATATATATATATATATATATATATATATATATATATATATATATATATATATATATATATATATATATATATATATATATATATATATATATATATATATATATATATATATATATATATATATATATATATATATATATATATATATATATATATATATATATATATATACATATATATACGGGGGTCCGAGAAAAAAAGTTAACCGTACTTTGAATTAGTATAACTCAAAAACTATTGGAGACTTTTGGATCCTGCAAAAAGTGTTTTATTTACCAACTATTTATCTGTCGATTCTATAAATTTCATTAAATTTCCTTTTATGATTTTGATACACTAATGGGTTTAGTGGAGGCTATCAAAAATATGTTTGCGCAAAGAAGTAAAATAATGAAACGAAGCCTAGGAAGGCTAAGCCACCGTGCACTTTCAAGAGAAGCGTAGGGAGCCTAGGTAGCCTAGGTCACTGTGCGATTCTTCAAGCAAAGCCTAGGCCATTTTAGAGTGTTTTTTCAGCCATGCTGTGGTTTGGTCTCGTCATTATTGCTTACTAAGCAAATCAAAACGTTTCTGTGTAAAAGTTTACTTCCATGGAACCTTTTTAATCATGCAAAAGATCAACGCGCATTTACAAACTTTATTAAGACTGGCAGTATTAAACAAGTACAAGATTCATTTGAACAACGTTTTCCAGGTAGGCACCCACCAAGCAAGCCCACAATCGGGAAAAAATGTTCGCAAATACCAACATGAAGGAACATGCTTAAATCTAAACAAAGGTCGTTCGGGTCGTATGAGAATAACAGAAAATATCGAAAATGTGTCGATGACAGTTCTTCAAAATCCACATGTATCAGTCAGAAAGAATGGGTTGCAATTGTCAAACTCATCATTTAACTACATTATTAAACATGACTTAAAATGGCATCCCTATAAGATGCATGCAAGACACCAGCTTCTTCAAACTGATTTTCTTCGTCGTAGACAATTTGAAGAATGGCTTCTCATTAAATCTGTTCGTTTCTTGGAAAACATTGTGATTGGTGATGAGGCAGCCTTTTTCATGAATGGAAAGGTAAATAACCATAACATTCCGCAGTATGTGCCGCTGACCCCCCCCCCCCCCCCCCGTTCCTCCCAGCATTCAACTTTGACACACGTATTTGGCAGCAGATAGTATCTCTGTGGATCGTAATTTTCGAGAATGGCTACATTGTCGGCCCATTGTTTTACGAGAATAACTTGAATGGTGCTGCCTACCTGAGCATGATCCACAAAAGGATCTTCCTGGAAATCCGCCAGATTTACGGCAATCAATTCAATAGACTTTGGTGGATTCAGGACGGCGCACCAGCTCATAGACAGCTTGCTGTAAGAACAAAACTAAGAGAAACGTTTGACAACCACATTGTCGCGCTAAATCATGCAATTGAATGCCCCCCCAAGATCCCCTGACTTAACACTGTGCGATTATTTCTTATGGGAATATCAAGAGAATAAAGTGTATTCTACTCCAGCACAAAGGATCAGCCAGTTAAGCGATAGTATCACAAGTGAAGTCAATAGACTTAAGGAAAATCACAAGTTAATCAAAAGGGTTGTTCAATCAATGCGATCAAAGGCGCAACTGTGCTTGGAAAAAAATGGAGGACATGTGGAAGGAAACGGTGCTTAGAAAATTTAAAAAAATGAATTTCTATTACCCATATGAAGAGGTGTTATTGTTAAAAATAGATTTAAATATATTTGTTGATATTAACTTTGAAGTTTCATTATTTTACTTCCTTGCGCAAACATATTTTTGATAGCCTCCACTAAACCCATTAATGTATTAATATAATAAAAGGGAATTTAATGAAATTTTCAGAATCAACAGATAAATAGTTGTTAAATTTGTTTTGTTTTTGCAGGACTCTAAAATCTCCAATAGGTTTTGAGTTATACAAATTCAAAGTACGGTTAACTTTTTTCTGGGACACCTTGTATATATATATATATATATATATATATATATATATATATATATATATATATATATATATATATATATATATATATATATATATATATATATTAAATAGTAGTGATAGGTTTTCACCAAGGAAAAAATAAATGATAAAATGTGCCATCAAAGATGAGGACAAGGAACACGAAATTTATAAATAATATATATAAACTCTTCCTGCTATCTTTCCCAACCAGTCTGTTATCGAGCCATGGGTGACAGACTACGTTTCCTATATTATCAAGTCAATCATTGGGTCTAGTTTTATCCGCTTGTGACTTCTCGTCTTTACCACCCCGTCAAGGTCCCTGGTTCAGGTTTCTCGCGCCTTATGCAATCATTACAGTTGTTAACCGGCTTCAAATGCGTCGCTTGTAAAGATGTGCTGAAGCCGTCTTTGGTGTCCTTGTTTTTTTATGCTCGAACTTGTCCAGTTTTTAGCATAGTTAATTGGGATGCTGTAACCTTTGAGGCTCCGTTTATTTTCCGGGTAATTATTGCTATATATTTCTTTGTTCTCACGGCCCTTGAAGATTGGAGACTCGGTCTCTTCTGTCTCTGAGATCCTTGGAGATAGGGTTAGAGAGGCTATCATTCTCTATCCCCCGCCCGATAATTCCCCACGCTCGAGAAATTTTACTCCTTTAGAGGGAATGTCAGGGGCACCACGAGCAACCATTCTGCAGATGACGCCTGCAGCAACCGGACAACCTTAATCGTGGAGGTTGGCGAGTTTCGGAAGAATATTGCACCCTCTCGTTTCTGTGTGTCCACATACGTGTACCTCCCCCCGTCCCCCCCCCCGCCTCCAAACATATATTTCGGAGATGCCTTCGTTCGTTTCCGTTTTCGTTTTGAATTTCAAAAAAATTGGGCGTGTGCTCTGCCCGGCCCCGGTTTTCTTTTGTCTTTCCGCGCAATCCAATCTTTTTTCTCGAGTTAGGAAGAGGCGATTAAGCGATATCTCTTATCGCTCCTACCCTCGTCGGAAGGCAAAATGGCGTCTCCTTTTCGTCCCTCAGTAGGCCCTTGTTGGCTCTCTCCAGGCCCAACTTCTAGGATAATATCGCGTATTGGCCTTTAAAATGAGAGAGAACACCCACCCTTGCTGAGGAACTCACGAGGCTTTTGAGTGTTAAATGTGAATTAATGACCACGGTATTTCCCCTCTTCGTAGTTCATCTTTTTTCCCTTTGATCTTTTCCCTTCGTTTAGTGTACAACAATTGCCTCTTTCCCCTCTGAAAAAAAAAAAAATGGAGATTGGGTCTTTTTTTATGGGGTGTATGTATGTCACGCGGGCGCGTGAGAGAACGAGAATCCTGGGGATTTTCGCAATGGGAAAAGCCAAGTTAGTCGTGAGAGAAGATGACCGATGAGGATATACGACCCTATGGTCCCGGCTCCCGTCGTCACATTCTTTTTCTTCTTTTTTTTTAACCTTAGGCGTCCATCTGGCGGCGATGACGTCACATTCGTCCGACCCGTCTCCGCCCTCATTTTAGGGGAGGGGATATCGATGCCTTTGCCCATAGTTTAATTTTATTTATATCAATCTATTGTATTTTTAAATTTCCTTTTCATTATTATTCTCTTTGGCATTAGACACACACACACACACACACACTGCCCTTCGGGTTGTTTTTGTCTGCCTTTTTCGTTGGTAGCTTCGGAGACCCACTCTAGGATAATTGTCTCCTCTTGCTTTCTCGATCATCCTTGTGCGGTGCTGCTCAGTCATGGTTCTTTTATTTGCTAATGAGTGTCGCGTTGTGCTAACTCTTTGAAGCCTGATTTGCCCTTCCACTCTCAGGGAGAAGGGGTCTAGATAGATTCCCAGAAACGAGACGTATGTCGAAAGGAATTTATTTCAAGTCTAAAGCCTGCTCTGCTTCCACGCTCGAGTCCTCTCTACCAGATCTGAAACCCGGCTTGCCAAGGCGATCGAGGCGTGCTAAAATACAAATTATCCAAGGCTACCTATACCCATATGGGGTTAAGACCGCTTTCGATCTGATTGATGTAAAGCTACATCGTGTGTGGTAAGTCACCAGATGCGAGTTTGCTTTGAGACGCCGGCGAGTGACATATTCTCTATTCACCCTGAGTTCGGATCCCACGTTTAACTGTAGGTCCCCACTGAAGCATAAAAGGCTTCAAAATTACTGGACATCGATGGCAAAACCCCTTGCAAATTATTTTTTCTTACCCCCATGCGAGTTGTCTTCCGCCTCCATATTTTATTTGCTTTATCGCTACGTTTCCCGTATTTTTTTCCTTTTTCCACTCCTTAGTTTATAAGTCCTCCTCTCGTATTTCCCCGTGAGAAATCGTGCAACCACGTTCATGTGGACGCGGAGTATTTTATGCCCCTCCGTTTCTGTTTGAGAAATGCTTTCACCTAGCAGCCTCACCGAGGACTTGCTTCCCAATTGTCTTGTTACACTTTCCCATCTATGATTCGAGTTTGGAGGCCCCCGTTCTCTTTGTACGATCATATTCCATAGAGGATTTGAATGTACCATTTTAACCCTAGCATGTCGATTTTACATTTTCTCTTTATTCTTGCCATCTCCACGCAGGAGGGGGGGGGGGGTCCTTGTGTAAATGGCTGCATTTGGTACTTGGAGGAACGGCATGTCCCTCCGGCTCGAGTCCCCGGGTTGTCCCAAACTAACTATGGGTATTGTTTGGTGTGGGTCAAGTCCCCGAGACTATTCTCGCCACTGAGACAGAGTTGTTGCAGCCGAAATAGAAAAGGTCTTTTCTTCTTTCCCGGGGTGCTTCTAAGAGTGGGCGGAGTCCTTCGTCACCGCAGCCAACAAAGAAGGACCAGGACGAGGTAGGCACTTCCGCCTCACTTCCGGCCAGGGAAATGTTGGTGCCGCTCATCTACGGGTTACCAGGCGTCTTCGAGCCCGCCGGTTTCAGACGTTTCCAGGTCGTTCGCGCGACTGATAGAGTTAATATATACGTCCCACACATGCTCCATCAGCGTCAGGCAGTAGTTACGTTTCTCAGTAGACAACCGAAGGTCTCCTCTTTCTCGGATGGGTGACATCTGGTTAACGCGTCTAATCATGCCCAGGGGGCCACACTGAGTGCTCTTAATACGCTCGATGGCACATCTCTTTAGGCGATACGACACTTTATCAAGGGGGTAGTCTATGCAAGAAAATTACTCGACCATTTCATATAATACATAACATAGAGCCGGCTGATCAGGGGTCAGTCAAGATCGAGTGTGTGACGAATAAAGTTGGCGCGAGGGATTATCAAGACCCACACATACACACTCGACTGAGACGAGCTCCGTGTATCATTGATGGTATCGATACCACATGAAGGTATTTGTGTCGTTACCGTAGACCTGTTACCAGTGCACCCCAACAAGGGGCACGGCGATTTGCTTTCCTGCCCCCTGTGCTGATGGGACTCAGCGCTCCGTCTGGCCCAAGCTTACCCTCTTCTCCATCTTCCTGACACCCTGTCTTCTTAACATGCTTCCTCAATTTCCCTACAACTTCTCCCACAACTTCCTCTGGTCAGTCTCTAATTTCACAGGGTATACATACACCCGCCAGCTTCCTCTCACCCTACCATCCATGAACTCCGGTTCGGGCCGGTGGGTTTTTAACAAGCTTCCTCACATACACTTTCTCCTTTCATGGTCTATCAATTTTACGCCCAGCCCAAGGTGGAGCCGCAATGCCGAAGGGCGGGAGGAGTGGTCTTTATTGGCGGCAGCTGGCTTTGCCGGCCCTGTATTCACCCCTCGCAGAGCGGGCTATTGCGTGGGGTGGTTAACATTTGCGTCCATTGAATTGAACTGGGTTACCATGCCCAATGATGAAAGTCTAACAGAAAACCTCCTCTTCCCCTCTACTACCGTCGAAGCCGCTCACGAGCAGCTCCACGGTAGAAAAGGTCCCCCCCCCCCTCCCCCGCCTGTGCTTTTTTAAGGGACCCTCCAAATCCCTTCTACCACCGGAGAGGAGGCTTACTCCTCTCCTAAGCTCACGGGTGCGGTGGACTCCCCATGACCCCCTTCTATGGAGGCGCCCTTGGGCGAGTCATTTCTTTGCTTTCACAGGGGACCCACAAGAATGCACGCAGGCGGCCCAATATTGAGCCACCGGGATTGGTTCGATAGGGCCAACCCCTAGGGGGGAAAGGTATGGCAGGGCCCGTCGGTCCGTCCCCCCTAACGTCCTGCACTCGGAAGGCCTTCTCTCTTCCCCGATGGATGCCGGTTCGGCAGTCCAAGACAAGACAAAAGGTACCTCGAATGGCATATGTGATGTCCTTGGGGGAAGGTCACATGGAAGTTCCCTCCTGAGATGGACATGGTCCCTAAGGTGACCCAGACGGTAGGACCCGGGCTCTTTGCCAAGCATGGAACCCGAGCCCGCCCCTATTCAAGCTTCTCAGACGACTCGGGTCTCCGAGGCTTCACAAAGAGAGCAGGGATCTCCTCCCACGGCTCGTTTTTCCTGTGACAGACAAGGCCTTCTCCATTTCAAAGAAGTATCCGCAGCTGATCTCGATGGTGCCTGTCGTAGAATTCTTTCTGCTAAGAACCCTACTGACCTGACCTCTGACACCTCTTTTATTTAGTTAGTGTCGTAGAATGCCCCTCCTTTTTGTTCTATTCTAAGAGTGCTAAGAGTGTCTAATATATTGATATTATAAGAATATCTTAATGAACTGAGCCTTTACCAAACACGTCAGGATATAAAAGAAACGCCCACTAATTCCCAAAATAAACTTATATTTTTATCTTTAACCAATTGAATACACAACCTTTATACGTTAACTACAGCAATACTCTAAATATTATTATAAACAAGAATTAATTAAATTAGTTGACCCACAAAATTAAGTTCACGTTTTCTCTAGACAAAACAATAATATTAGAATTAGGCTTACGGACTCGTGGAGTTTAAAGGGCCTCAGAAATATTTACACTTGACGCGTGTAGATGGGCGGAATTCCACGGTCGTCTTGGCGAGGGTAGCAGCTGGGGGGTCCACGCGTTCTTCCGGGGGGGGGGGGATTCTTCAAGGACGAGAATCAATACGGTGCTCTATGCAACACCCAGGTAGTCGTGGTCTCTCTGGCGAGAGTGAGTTGAACTTGGTTCTTGAATCAAGCTTACTTGGAGTGCGGTGTGATCACCGAGTAACGAGCTCGAGGAGGAGCTTTTCCTTCGTTACTAATTTCCTTATGGACGAGGACTGAACTCGGGGAGGGTCTTCTTCACGGGCGAGGATGACGGAGGGGGGTTTCTCTGGCGAGAATAAGTTACTTACAGTTTGGTGTGGCCACCGAATAACGGGCTCGAGGGGGAGCCTTTTCCTTCTTCTTCTTAATTCCTCAAAGACGAGGAATACCTCTGGTGTTTAATGTGCACCAGGATATGAGGAATCTCTCTGGCGAGAGTAAGTCGAACTTACCAAAGTTCACTTATTGTTTGGTTTGACAACCAGGGACTTAGCTCAAGGATGAGCTTTTTCTTAGCCCCTTAAGGTAGGTAGCCCTGCCTCTCTTGCAGGGTGCTTCTTGGTCTGGCGACACAAGTAAACTACCTCTCCAGTCTCGGTAGCTCGGTGTGGATCCGAGGACTTCGTCACCTAGAGACTGACGTATACTACCTATCCAGTCTAAGGTAGCCCGGTTTTGGATCCGAGGACTTCGTCACCTGGCCTGACGTATACTACCTATCCAGTCTAAGGTAGCCCGGTTTTGGGAACCGAGGACTTCGTCACCTGGCCTGACGTATACTACCTATCCAGTCTAAGGTAGCCCGGTTTTGGGAACCGAGGACTTCGTCACCTGGCCTGACGTATACTACCTATCCAGTCTAAGGTAGCCCGGTTTTGGAACCGAGGACTTCGTCACCTGGCCTGACGTATACTACCACGATTTTCCTCAGAGTTCCTCATTTATACCTCGCACCCCCACTGGGGGAGTGGTAAGGGGGAGAGGGGCTTGAGGACGGCCCCAGGAGAGTTCTCTTCCCAAACGGTCTTTCCCACGAAGTCAAACATCTGCTCCTCGTTAGCCATCGAGGTTGGGAGAAAACCGTCTCCAATTTCTTGTTCGACGTGAAACTGGATCTCACTCTCCTGGGGGGAGATCTTTACCTTTTTGACCTTTAGGGTCTTACATGGCCCCTAGTTATGCCACCCAGTGGTCAAACTTTCGCCTCGCCGATGCCTGGGGCGGATGTCCTTGTGGTAACCACCGCCTTGGGACTGCATCACGAGTGAACGGGGGGAGGGGGTGACCTCTTTCATGGCACGGTCTGGTGCAGCGCTGCGGTCACGCGGGACCCGCCGATGCCTTCGGCCGGATGTCTTTGCGGTGACCGCCTTGGAACTGCACCAAGAGTGAACGAGGGGGGGGGGGGGAAGTGACCATTCCCTTACACACCTCCCACCGAAGAAAATAATGGGGGGGCGGGGGATGCTCCCGGGAACTCAAAACAACTTACTCAACCTAGTCGAGCTTAGCAAAGTTGTATTTCTTTGAGCCCTCCCTTACATTAAGTTTCCTTACACATGAGCGCCCACGCGCACGTTTACACAGGCAATGTGTCGAGCTAGACCTACTCGCAATACAATTTTACATAGAGAATTAAAAAAAACCTTAATTCATCGATTACCCACAAACAAAAAAAAACAAAACAAGCTACTTCCTTACATTTCTAAGTTTTTGAGAACTTAAATCCTACCGATAAATATTAACACGAACAACAAATGAAAACCTGGTTTCACGCTCATTAGGTACTGAAATAACCCTCCATGGTTTTTCGTCTCCACCTATAGAGCAGCTGTACATTATCGGCTCCTTTGATGTAGCTGATCCTAAAATGGTGCTCGGTGACCATTATTCTACCGCGCCTGAGTCGGCCGTTCGGGTTATTGAGTCTACCCCAGTATATTACTAAATGGTAGCGGTATTTCAACCTACTCGACTTACTCATATTATGGTACTTGACTACCTTTAAATTGAACATTAAGGCTTGAGCGGCCTGTTGTAGCGGGGCATAATTGATGGGAGCGTAGGTCCCATAGCTCTCCTTTAACCAGGTACACGGGAAGATCGTGTCTGGGTTCGATCTTTGGGGATCGAGAAAACTTTTCCCAGCGAGGTCGTTAATGGGCTTGGCGCTCACTACGACTTGGCGATTTAGCGGTAACTCCGTGGACGTTCCGTTCGGGGAGGAGACTACTAGGAGTAGGGGATACTCATCCGCGTCTACCATTTGACTAGTCTTACCTGGGTGCATAGCCATAGCACCTCTTTCCTCCTTCCTTGTCAACTCATTTGACCCACTTCTCTTAGTAGGTAGTTCCTCAGGTACACCTGCTCGTACCTCTACTCTACCTTCTTCTTCTTCCCTGATAACCCCATTTGGCTGGGTTCTCCTCGTAGGGTTTTCTTTAGGTACTCCTGATGGTACCTCATTCCTACTTCCTATTTCTTCCATCGTTACCCCATTTGGCTGGGTTTCCCTCGATGGTCCTTTCTTAGGTCCAGGCCGGGCTCCAACTTCCTCGGCCTCTATGAGATTCTCGATAGGTGCTCTTTCGAGTGCGAGCAATCTTTCCTTTTCTTCTCTCTCTTCTCTTTCCGCTTGAGCACGTTCTATTTCCCTCTTCATTCTCCTTTCATCTATTTCTTTTTTAATCTTTATTCTCCTCTCTTTTGACTCTTTTTCCATCTTCATTCTCCTTTCCTCGGCTTCTTGTTCTGCTTTCGCTATTTCGTTTTCCCGTTGAGTTCTTCTTTCTTCATCTTCCAGCTTTATCTTTAGTCTTCTTTCTTCATCTTCCATTTCTATCCTTATTCTGAATTCTTGTGCTTCTCTTTTTAACAATATTATTCTTTCGCTTGTTTTACCTCCTCTCAGCATTCTTCTTTCCTCTGTTTCTATTTTCCGCTGTATTCGGGATTCTTCACTATTCCGGTTCATCCATATTTCCATTAATTCACGTTCTCTTGTATCCTCTCTTATTATATCCTCTTTTTCTCTCTCAAACTTTATTAATTCTTGTTCCTTTTCTATATCCCAAATTCTTTCTTCTTCTACACAATCTATTCTTAATTCTGCCATGACGTAGTCATGCATTTCTGTGCCTTCAAGTCCCAGACTTTGGGCTTGTTGGTAAAATCTTTTGACTGGATCCATTTCGTGTTGGTCCGTCGATTTTTCCTTTCTGTATTTTCAGATAATTATGCCGCCACTCACCAGGTAGCGCTCAGCATAACTTACCCTTAATCCCACTACTATGCTGATTGAAATATCACTCCCGACAACAAATTTACCACTTGACCTGCCAATTACCTTTATATTGTTACCACCCCTAACTCTACCAATTTTCCTCTCGTCAATTATTCTCTTATTCCTGATCTTCCTTTACGTGTTGGCTCTTTCCTAATTAGACACTGCTGGGTTCTTTCTAATAATAACCTACAAAACCTCTAGACCTGACACCACTTTTATAATATGTCGTAGAATTCTTTCTGCTAAGAACCCTACTGACCTGACCTCTGACACCTCTTTTATTTAGTTAGTGTCGTAGAATGCCCTTCCTTTTTGTTCTATTCTAAGAGTGCTAAGAGTGTCTAATATATTGATATTATAAGAATATCTTAATGAACTGAGCCTTTACCAAACACGTCAGGATATAAAAGAAACGCCCACTAATTCCCAAAATAAACTTATATTTTTATCTTTAACCAATTGAATACACAACCTTTATACGTTAACTACAGCAATACTCTAAATATTATTATAAACAAGAATTAATTAAATTAGTTGACCCACAAAATTAAGTTCACGTTTTCTCTAGACAAAACAATAATATTAGAATTAGGCTTACGGACTCGTGGAGTTTAAAGGGCCTCAGAAATATTTACACTTGACGCGTGTAGATGGGCGGAATTCCACGGTCGTCTTGGCGAGGGTAGCAGCTGGGGGGTCCACGCGTTCTTCCGGGGGGGGGGGGGATTCTTCAAGGACGAGAATCAATACGGTGCTCTATGCAACACCCAGGTAGTCGTGGTCTCTCTGGCGAGAGTGAGTTGAACTTGGTTCTTGAATCAAGCTTACTTGGAGTGCGGTGTGATCACCGAGTAACGAGCTCGAGGAGGAGCTTTTCCTTCGTTACTAATTTCCTTATGGACGAGGACTGAACTCGGGGAGGGTCTTCTTCACGGGCGAGGATGACGGAGGGGGGTTTCTCTGGCGAGAATAAGTTACTTACAGTTTGGTGTGGCCACCGAATAACGGGCTCGAGGGGGAGCCTTTTCCTTCTTCTTCTTAATTCCTCAAAGACGAGGAATACCTCTGGTGTTTAATGTGCACCAGGATATGAGGAATCTCTCTGGCGAGAGTAAGTCGAACTTACCAAAGTTCACTTATTGTTTGGTTTGACAACCAGGGACTTAGCTCAAGGATGAGCTTTTTCTTAGCCCCTTAAGGTAGGTAGCCCTGCCTCTCTTGCAGGGTGCTTCTTGGTCTGGCGACACAAGTAAACTACCTCTCCAGTCTCGGTAGCTCGGTGTGGATCCGAGGACTTCGTCACCTAGAGACTGACGTATACTACCTATCCAGTCTAAGGTAGCCCGGTTTTGGATCCGAGGACTTCGTCACCTGGCCTGACGTATACTACCTATCCAGTCTAAGGTAGCCCGGTTTTGGGAACCGAGGACTTCGTCACCTGGCCTGACGTATACTACCTATCCAGTCTAAGGTAGCCCGGTTTTGGGAACCGAGGACTTCGTCACCTGGCCTGACGTATACTACCTATCCAGTCTAAGGTAGCCCGGTTTTGGAACCGAGGACTTCGTCACCTGGCCTGACGTATACTACCACGATTTTCCTCAGAGTTCCTCATTTATACCTCGCACCCCCACTGGGGGAGTGGTAAGGGGGAGAGGGGCTTGAGGACGGCCCCAGGAGAGTTCTCTTCCCAAACGGTCTTTCCCACGAAGTCAAACATCTGCTCCTCGTTAGCCATCGAGGTTGGGAGAAAACCGTCTCCAATTTCTTGTTCGACGTGAAACTGGATCTCACTCTCCTGGGGGGAGATCTTTACCTTTTTGACCTTTAGGGTCTTACATGGCCCCTAGTTATGCCACCCAGTGGTCAAACTTTCGCCTCGCCGATGCCTGGGGCGGATGTCCTTGTGGTAACCACCGCCTTGGGACTGCATCACGAGTGAACGGGGGGAGGGGGTGACCTCTTTCATGGCACGGTCTGGTGCAGCGCTGCGGTCACGCGGGACCCGCCGATGCCTTCGGCCGGATGTCTTTGCGGTGACCGCCTTGGAACTGCACCAAGAGTGAACGAGGGGGGGGGGGGGAAGTGACCATTCCCTTACAGTGCCCTCTGTCGCCGAGAAACCACAGTCATACCCTAATCCCTTTGGGTTAAAGGCTAGGAAACTCCTTCGAGAGCTAGGTATAGCCCTCGGGCCGCTGGTGCCCCTGGTACTGCCGACGACGCCACCCTGGAGGTTACCACATTTGACTATTTGTCGCCGCGCCTCTGTTCCCAAAGCTTCTACAGTGCCGGGCGTATTGCGTTGTGCCTTTTTGGAGCACACTCTGAGTCACGCTGGAACCGTGCCAGTGTATACGGATGGCTCCGAAGTTCCAAGAGGCGATTGGTTTCCATGCCATATCCCCTCTGTTTGAAGTCAGTGGGGCTCTGCCAGGCGCTGCGTGTGTCTTCAAAGCCGAGCTGGTTGCAATACACCGCTCAGTACGGGAGATAATGCGACGTGCCCGGTTCGGAGATCGGATTGTGATTTATAGCGACTCAGAAACCGCCCTGAGTGCCCTCGGGGCATTGGAATCTCCGCATCCCTTGGTTCGCGATATCCGTGACACCACGGTTCTGGCCAACCTGGCGGATGTTAAGATTATCTTCTGCTGGCTTCCTGGACATGCAGGGAATGAGCGCGCCGTTGGGGGCGTCAAAGAGTCCGCGAGACTGGGCGACCAGACCAGTGTTTCGCTCTTCCTCACACCGATTACATGGCAGGAATACGGGCAGCTCTCAGGGCTGCTTGGGAAAGACGATGAGAGAAGGTCGAGGGGAACTTAAAATTACGTGCCATTGTGCCACGACTGTTCCCATGGACTTATCCTCCAATGCCACGACGGCTTCAGGTTGCTTTCTGTCTTCTCCGAATTGGACACACTCGTGGGACGCACCACCATTTGATGTAGTGCTCGCATGCGCCTTATTTTGACGACTGCGTTGCCATCCAGACTGTTCGGCACATTCTTGTTGAATGTCCCAGTCTGGGTGATCTTCGCGCACGTTACCTGTCCCGGTACATGAATGGGCGGGGTCGCTACCGCCTGTCCCTTGTACTCGGGACGAGTTTATGCACAGACTTGCGAACTATACGACTTTTTGGAGGAGGCTGTCCTCCTCCGCTCTATTTGACTGTTTGCCTACCCCCGACGCCGGAACGCGTTTCCTTATTGTTGCCTCTTTGCTGTTTTTTTTGGGGGGGGTTTACCCCTATGTCTTTTTTTATGGTCGTTATTTGTTATTCCCATACTGTTATTTGTTTTTTAATCTAGCCTACTAATAGGCTTTAGCGTGAGTACGGCGACTTTTGACTTACTAGGCAGTCGCCAGATGGGCTCCTTATATTAAAAAAATAAAAACTTCTTAACAAGCTCGTCGACGGATTCTGAGGTCGGTATACAAAAAAAAAATGTAGGATAACTAAGGGGGAAATGTAAGGTTATCTGCGTAGGGCTGGGGTATCTGTTACGAAAAGAACAATTAATAATGAACTCAATAGTCAAGCTCACAGATCCTCACAGTTGTTGCGGTAGCATTTTGGTTTTGGGCTGAATGAATGAAGCGAAGTACCAGCAAATATTGGTCAATAACAACGTCAACTGCGAAGAAGTTGGGGATGCACGATGATTGAACGTTCCAGCAAAATAATGATACCAAGCACACTGCGAAAGCAACACGTGAGTTGTTCGTGCAAAACCATATTAATGTTTACCATGGCCTAATTAATCCCCGGACTTGACTCCGATATAATATTGGTGGCGGATATTTAAAGAACAATTCTATAATAGCAAACCCTCAAACCTTGCCCAATTGAGAGCCATTTGCAAGGAGGAGTGAGCAGATTTTTAACATAATGTTCACAGGGAAGACTCATAGGAAACGCCCGACACCAGTTACAGCAGCAAACAATGGTGGTGCAATAAATATTAGGCTCTATCCAGTGTCCGACTTATTTCCACCCTTATAATTGTTTTGTTGATTTTGTGTCATGTATATATTTGAATAACTGTCTTTCTTAAATGTGATAAAGAATTGTTAATAATATAAGTGTATGGTATACAAAAATTATAGTTGGAAACGATTTCAATCAATTTTTTCGAGTCTCCAAATATATTCTTTAAATTGACGATGACTTTCATTCCTTAAATCTCGACTTTTTCCTCCACTTATGAGAATGATAGCTTTTAATCTTGACCGCTTACTCCATTTGTGAGAATGATACCTTTAAATCTCGACTCTTTCATCCACTTATGAGAATGATAGCTTTTATCTTGATAGCTTACTCCATTTGTGAGAATGATACCTTTTAATCTTGAATTTTTACTCCACTTGCCAGAGCGATACCTTTTAAATTTTGACTTGTTACTCCACTTATGACAATGATACCTTTTAATTTTAACTTCTCAGTCCACTTGTGAGAGTGATATCTTTTAATCTTGACTTCTTACTCCAATTGTATGAGTGATACCTTCACTCTATGCGAAATGTACTTCATGATGTGTGTCATCAATTAACTTTTCCTTTGGTCGTTTGCATTGTCCCTCGTTGTAACATTTTAGTGTATCGTTCAAGTGTGTGGATGCATGTTTATGTTTGGTGCTATCCCTGAACTTTCATTTCGTCATTTTGTTAATACATCGGTTTTGGGCGGCGCTTTAGGTTAAATGACAACGGGATTTCTGTCCTACTTTTTGTCATTCTTGATTATATTTTTTCTACTCCCGCTGTTTTCATTATTTTATTCTCCCCCTCCCCCACACAGACACATCATAGCGTTCATTATTTCCTCGCCTGAATTACTTTGCAAGAGGATTTGCCTTGCCTATTGTCAGCGGGTTCCAAAAAGTGTCCACCCACCCCTTCCCGAACGCCTCATAGCAGTCTCATCTTAGGCTTTGCACATTCCTACTTCTCGATTTTACCATTTTCTTCAAAAATTCCGTGTGTTAATGAGGGTTGTTCTTTGTTCGTTTGAGTTCGCCGCTTAGTTAGATCGCATGAGAATGAATGACATTGAAGTTTCCTCGCCTCTGCACAATCTCGCTCGTTCTTTTCCTCAAACTCCTGCGCCAATTGATGGTCAAATTCGTCCCCAAACCAACATTTCACTCTCTCGAATTTCAATTCTTGATCCCGGCACGACGAACTACCGTGTTATGATGCGTAGAAGGAGGAAGCGATCTGATGGGGGAGCGGGGAAGCAACCTCACGACCCCCATTGAAGCAATATGACCTCCGTTAGAATCAAAGACAAACCTCGAATTCTTGGTGTTGTGGTGGAAGAAGTGGTGGGGGCAATTAGACTTCAAGATAAGTTTATTGTGAGAATTCACTAAAGAATTGATTCTCTTCTTCTCCCACCATGAAAAGGATTCTATTTTCTCTCTTGTTTCTCTTGTTCTTTATTTATTTATTTCTCTCTCTCTCTCTCTCTCTCTCTCTCTCTCTCTCTCTCTCTCTCT
>OZ018324.1:69259922-69403490 GCA_963969495.1 Ceratothoa steindachneri | reverse complement strand
GAAAACGAGGGATTCCAGACTAAGTGCGTCATTCCTTCCTTTTTTTTTACTCTATCCTTCTCTTTTTTTACTTTTATTCTATCTCCTCCACTTATACAAAAAGAAAAAAAACCAAAAAAAAAGCCTACTCCTATCATGTCTCTATTTCTCCTTTCTTCCTCTATCTACATATAAGGACCTGGCAGCTACCTCATGCGTCAGAAGAGAGGCTTTGGAAACCTCTATAAACAACGCCAATCGACGCTCACTGGTTGCGAGAGACTAGGACTAGAGGTGTCCTAGGCGTTGGGGCCCGATGAATGGGATGAGGGTAGTGCCCGTTAACCCCTTCCCTGGCGCGTAATTTATTGACCGTTCCCAGTGCCCGTTGACGGGTGCCTCTGGTAGCATCGGTCCGAGGTGACGGCCCTTTGTTCCCAGGTTGGTTGCCAGGCCAATAAAAGCCTTGGTCGAGTCTCTTGGTGGGGCGGGATATCCATTGAACGCTGCTCCGAGATCCCTGGCCGTTGTGAAGGGAACTAGTAGGAGTTTAGTAAGGGGCGTGCTTCGTTGTTGTTCACCTGGTGACAAATCGATGGCCCCTTCGGGGACCGTCTGTGCTGCTTGGTTGGGAGCCACGGCACGCCGAGGCTTGACGACTCGGTCGGACGAACAGCAGCACATGGAGCGTGCCTTCTGAAAGATCCGAAACGTCTCCGATCGATAGGCGGGAGCGACTCACGCGGGGAGAACTCACCAACCCCTTTTTTTCTATTGATTGGTCACAAAGTTTTGAAAGAGAGAAAGTGTTTAAAATGACAGGGAAAAAGGTCCAGCTGCACTTAAATATACATGTGCGATTATGCCAGAAGGATAAGTGGTGCGTGGACTTCCCGGAAGGATGTTTTTCGAAATGCCACCGGGAAGTATATGCACTGATTTTGGCATCCTAAAGGAGAGATCCGAGAGGCAGTGGCATGCTGCAATGAACTCAAAGGATCTCTTCACAGCCTCTGAAGAAAAATCTAGGGCGCTGGAAAATAAACTGCAGACCCTAGAAACGCAGCACGCGCTTCAGATTCGGCGTCTCGAGGAAAAGATCCTAGAGCTAGCCTCTAAAACTAGAGGCCCAGTCCGGCTCAAGCTCGAGACGGAAAGTCTCCCACTGACTTGGGTGGTTCCGCCGATGTGACTCCAGCCCAAGGAGGTGAAACTGCATTGGCAGTCCCACTTCTGCCATGCGGAGCCAATGAGAAGAAGAAAAAGAAAAAGAAGAAAAAAGGACCATAATGCAGCTCACCCCAGTGTAGAGGATTCGAGGCGCTACTGGTGCGCATAGGAAAGTGGGAAAGAGAAGAAGAGAAAAGAGAAACGGAAGAAGAGAAAACAAATGAAGAGAAGAAAAATAAGATGAGAAGAAAAAAAAGAAAAATGCAGAGATACAAGAGGAAAGAGGCAAGTCGCTTCCGAGAGAAAGAATAAGTCGCCTGCTGACAAATGTGCAAGAGTCACCCTTATTGGTGATTCTCAAGCACGGGGCTTGCAGTCCCTGCTAGCGGCCCGCCTTCGCACTAGTGTGAAGGTAAGCTGCCTGCCAGGATGTGGTAACCACCACATCAGAGTAGAGGCTGAGAAATCACAGATTTCTGAAGAGCTCAGTCGTTGCTCTGATGGTCAGTGAAACGACCTGTACCTGAGAGGAGGTAGGGTAGGCCCTACAGATAAAATCCTCCAACACGGTCATGGGTGCCGTGGACGACTGTGGGCTGAAAACCCGCCAAGCGTGTGGGTAGTCGGGATGCTCCCGAGGAGAGGTCCAACACTGACCGCTCACTCGATGAATGTGTCTCCTAAAACCGGCCTGGCAGATTTGTGTACGGCAGAGGGGGTCTTTTTTGTGGACCCGTACCGCACCTTTTATGGTAGAAATGATCTCTACCAAAGGGATGGGGTACATCTTTCCTTTAAAGGAAAGGCCTTTCTGTCGAACATGATCCAGAATGTCGTAGAGAGGACCGAAAGGAGTATCCGGCCCAGAGTGAGGGCGGACGTACGCCAGTACGCCCGTGTCACTCCAGGAACGACCTTCTCAGAGGTCGCAAAAAGGGGTGCCTCGCCAACAAAGAAGCCGGGAAACGGAAGAGCATAGGGAGTCCTACAGTCGGGGACTCCCTGAAAGTTCTTCTGTTCAATGCGAGGTCAATCAGGAACAAGTTTCCTGAGCTCCGTGGCCTCGTAGCGACGGAAGAAACCCGAAATGGTAGCCATAACAGAATCGTGGATAAAAACGTCAAACCGAGACTTTGAAGGGCGAATTCACGGTTCCTGGCTACCAACTCTTCCACAAAGATAGGCCAGACAGAGAGGGTGGCGGTGTAATGTTGTATGTCAAGGATACAATCAAATCTACGAACTCCAACATTATATTCCGATCACGAGCTCCTAGGCGTTGACCTAGAGATAGGTCCTGTCAGATACAGGACCCTGGTGCTTTACAGACCCCCTTCCCAACCCGTTGAGAAGGACAGGGAACTGTACCAGCTGTTGGGTGAGCTTGTTCAAGGCAGAGTGTGCATCGTTATGGGCGACTTCAACAGACAAGTTGACTGGGAAACCAGAGCAGCCTGTGGCGATAGCGCGCTACTCCTGGAGTTCGCCAACAACGAGTTCCTCACTCAATGGGTCAGAGAACCGACGAGAGGAGACAAATATCCTCGACTTGGTCTTCACCTCTGAGGATGATATCGTTGAGGATGTCTCTGTAGCGAAGAGCTCGGTGGCAGTGATCACCAGCTAGTTAGATTTAGCGTCAAGATCCCGAAGGTAAGGTCTGTTGCCAGTCAATCAAGGAAACTTGACTTGAGAAGAGCAGACTTTGCACGCCTTCGTGCTGGGCTGACTGATGTAAGGCTAGCGGTATGCGAAGAGGTTGAGGATTCGTGGAACAATTTCAAAAATAAATTCATGAGTCTTCAATCAAGTTGCATCCCTCTAAAATGCCTCCGTCGGTCTTCTGTTCAACCAAAGTGGTTTTAATCGAGAAATCGGCCAACTGCTTAGGGAGAAGAGAAATGCGTACCGGCGATCGAAGATCTCGGGTGCCTTTGACGAGTACCGGAGGCTAGCCAGGAGAGTGAAGTCCAGCATAAGGGCGGCTAAGCGTACTGAGGAACTCCGAGTGGCGAGACTCTGCAAGGAGAATCCCAAGGAGTTCTTCGGCTATGTAAAATAGCCGTAAACCAATCCATCGTAGGATTGGGCCCCTAGTGGACGAGGAGGGTGCATTAACTCAGTCAGATGCAGAAAATGCTAACCTTCTCAATGACTACTTCTCCTCAGTGTTTACTAAATAGTGTGGTCCCATCCCCCAGCCCACGGATTCCTACTCGGGGGAAAAGCTGGAGGCAATGGACTTCACCGAAGGAGAAATAAAGAAAAGATCGCTGACCTAAAGACGAATAAGTCCCCTGGACCGGACGGGTTTCTACCCAAGGTGTTGAAGGAAGTGTGCGATGAAGTATCACGACATCTGTACGCTATCTTTAACATGTCAATCCGGACCGGATGCGTTCCTAGAGACTTGCGTGAGGCGGAGGTGACTCCGATCTTCAAGAAAGGATCTCCAGCCATCCGTCAAACTACCGACCTATCAGTCTGACTTCGATAGTCGGTAAACTCATGGAAAGCATGATGGTGGAGAAAATAACGTCGTATTTAGAGTCAAACCTGCTACTGAGGAGTTCCCAGCACGGCTTCCGAAGGCAACGGTCATGCCTGACGAACCTTGTGGAATTCTTCCACTTCGTGTTCAGTGAGCACGATCGGGACAAGGCGGTGGATGTGGTTTACTTAGACTTTCAGAAAGCCTTTGATAAGGTACCACACCGCCGCCTTCTCCGGAAAGTGCGAGCGCTGGGCATAGACGGAAAAGTAGCCGGCTGGATCGAGAACTGGCTAAGTGGCAGACGGCAACGGGTGGTGGTGAATGGACAGGCTTCTGAGTGGGTGCCCGTTACTAGCGGAGTGCCTCAAGGTTTCTGTCCTGGGACCACTACTATTCATCATCTACGTCAACGACATGGACGGTGACATGGTTGCCAAGATTTCCAAATTTGCCGACGATACCAAGCTTGGTATGAACGTTGCAAAGGATGGAAATACTGCCCGCCTGCAGGAAGACCTTGGGAAGATTGGGGAGTGGTCGGACACGTGGCAAATGCCGTTCAACGTGAACAAGTGCAAAGTAATGCATATCGGCCACAGAAATCCCCAATCTCATTTTAATCCTTAAGGGCACTGCTCTCGAATCGAGTGACACTGAGAAGGACTTGGGTGTTACTGTCACTAGCGACCTCAAGTTCTCGAAACAGTGCATTGAGGCAGAGAAGAAAGCCCAAAGGATGTTAGGCTACATAAAGCGCCAGTTTGGATACCGTAACAGGGAGATAGTACTTTGTCTGTACAACTCCCCTAGTTCGGCGCACCTGGAGTATGCCGTACAATTTTGGAGTCCTTCGTTTCGAAAGGACATCGCAAGGTTGGAACGCGTACAAGCCAGGGCAACCAAACTGATTCCCTCTATCCGACATAAAAGTATGAGGATAGACTAAGGGAATTAGATCTGTTCTCGCTGGAAACCCGTAGACAGCGTGGTCAGCTCATCGAAGTTTTCAAATACTTCGAGGGTTCGACAATGTTGACTACCGGGATATTTTCACACTGAGTGAGAACAGAACGCGCAATCACGGCTTCAAACTTGAACTGAAGCGTTACTACCGCAATCTGTGTGGAAATTTTTTCACTTACAGTATCTGCGGTATGTGGAACGCACTTCCAGTGGAAGTTGTCAACAGTGAATCTGTTTGACCAGTTCAAGTCAAGACTAGACAAAGTCTTGAAAAGTGGCCGTTTAGGGCGCCAAACAATTGAGCAGCCATGTGCCCCGCTCGATTGCTAGCCTAAAGGTACACTCTTTGAATGGACCGTAAGGTCTCCTAGGGTACTTACTTTCCTCTTCCTCTCTCTCTCTCTCTCTCTCTCTCTCTCTCTCTCTCTCTCTCTCTCTCTCTCTCTCTCTCTCTCTCTCTCTCTCTCTCTCTCTCTCTCTCTCTCTCTCTCTCTCTCTCTCTCTCTCTCTCTCTCTCTCTCTCTCTCTCTCTCTCTCTCTCTCTCTCTTCTCTCTCTCTCTCTCTCTCTCTCTCTCTCTCTCTCTCTCTCTCTCTCTCTCTCTCTCTCTTCTCTCTCTCTCTCTCTCTCTCTCTCTCTCTCTCTCTCTCTCTCTCTCTCTCTCTCTCTCTCTCTCTCTCTCTCTCTCTCTCTCTCTCTCTCTCTCTCTCTCTCTCTCTCCTCTCTCTCTCTCTCTCTCTCTCTCTCTCTCTCTCTCTCTCTCTCTCTCTCTCTCTCTCTCTCTCTCTCTCTCTCTCTCTCTCTCTCTCTCTCTCTCTCTCTCTCTCTCTCTCTCTCTCTCTCTCTCTCTCTCTCTCTCTCTCTCTCTCTCTCTCTCTCTCTTCTCTCTCTCTCTCTCTCTCTCTTCTCTCTCTCTCTCTCTCTCTCTCTCTCTCTCTCTCTTCAAAGAATGTAGAGGAGAGGTGACGCCCCCTTGTCGCGGGAAGAGAGCTTGTGTGTACCTTTGACTTTTCGAGCTATGTCGGCGGGGGTACCTCTTCTGGGTACCCCTGGTAGGGCTTCCCTTGTCGATTTGGTCGAAAACGAGATTCCAGACTAAGTGCGTCATTCCTTCCTTTTTTTTTTACTCTATCCTTCTCTTTTTTTACTTTTATTCTATCTCTCCCACTTATACAAAAAGAAAAAAAACAAAAAAAGCCTACTCCTATCATGTCCCTGTTTCTCTTTTCTTCCTCTATCTACATATAAGGACCTGGCAGCTACCTCATGCGTCAGAAGAGAGGCTTTGGAACCTCTATAAACAACGCCAATCGACGCTCACTGGTTGCGAGAGACTAGGACTAGAGGTGTCCTAGGCGTTGGGGCACGATGAATGGGATGAGGGTAGTGCCCCGTTAACCCCTTCCCTGGCGCGTAATTATTGACCGTTCCCAGTGCCCGTTGACGGGTGCCTCTGGTAGCATCGGTCCGAGGTGACGGCCCTTTGTTCCCAGGTTGGTTGCCAGGCCAATAAAAAGCCTTGGGTCGAGTCTCTTGGTGGGGCGGGATATCCATTGAACGCTGCTCCGAGATCCTGGCCGTTGTGAAGGGAACTAGTAGGAGTTTAGTAAGGGGCGTGCTTCGTTGTTGTTCACCTGGTGACAAATCGATGGCCCCTTCGGGGACCGTCTGTGCTGCTTGGTTGGGAGCCACGGCACGCCGAGGCTTGACGACTCGGTCGGACGAACAGCAGCACATGGAGCGTGCCTTCTGAAAGATCCGAAACGTCTCCGATCGATAGGCGGGAGCGACTCACGCGGGGAGAACTCACCAACCCCCTTTTTTCTATTGATTGGTCACAAAGTTTTGAAAGAGAGAAAGTGTTTAAAATGACAGGGAAAAAAGGTCCAGCTGCACTTAAATATACATGTGCGATATGCCAGAAGGATAAGTGGTGCGTGGACTTCCCGGAAGGATGTTTTTCGAAATGCCACCCGGGAAGTATATGCACCGATTGCATCCTTAAAGGAGAGATCCGAGAGGCAGTGGCATGCTGCAATGAACTCAAGGATCTCTTCACAGCCTCTGAAGAAAAATCTAGGGCGCTGGAAAATAAACTGCAGACCCTAGAAACGCAGCACGCGCTTCAGATTCGGCGTCTCGAGGAAAAGATCCTAGAGCTAGCCTCTAAACTAGAGGCCCAGTCGGCTCAAGCTCGAGACGAAAGTCCCACTGACTTGGGTGGTTCCGCCGATGTGACTCCAGCCCAAGGAGGTGAAACTGCATTGGCAGTCCCACTTCTGCCATGCGGAGCCAATGAGAAGAAGAAAAAGAAAAAGAAGAAAAAGGACCATAATGCAGCTCACCCCAGTGTAGAGGATTCGAGCGCTACTGGTGCGCATGGGAAAGTGGAAAGAGAAGAAGAGAAAAGAGAAACGGAAGAAGAGAAAAGAGAAACGGAAGAAAAGAAAACAAATGAAGAGAAGAAAAATAAGATGAGGAAGAAAAAAAAGAAAAATGCAGAGATACAAGAGGAAAGCGGCAAGTCGCTTCCGAGAGGAAAGAATAAGTCGCCTGCTGACAAATGTGCAAGAGTCACCCTTATTGGTGATTCTCAAGCACGGGGCTTGCAGTCCCTGCTAGCGGCCCGCCTTCGCACTAGTGTGAAGGTAAGCTGCCTGCCAGGATGTGGTAACCACCACATCAGAGTAGAGGCTGAGAAATCACAGATTTCTGAGAGCTCAGTCGTTGCTCTGATGGTCAGTGGAAACGACCTGTACCTGAGAGGAGGTAGGGTAGGCCCTACAGATAAAATCCTCCACACGGTCATGGGTGCCGTGGACGACTGTGGGCTGGAAACCCGCAAGCGTGTGGTAGTCGGGATGCTCCCGAGGAGAGGTCCAACACGGACCGCTCACTCGATGAATGTGTCTCTAAACCGGCGCCTGGCAGATTTGTGTACGGCAGAGGGGGTCTTTTTTGTGGACCCGTACCGCACCTTTTATGGTAGAAATGATCTCTACCAAAGGGATGGGGTACATCTTTCCTTTAAAGGAAAGGCCTTTCTGTCGAACATGATCCAGAATGTCGTAGAGAGGACCGAAAGGAGTATCCGGCCCAGAGTGAGGGCGGACGTACGCCAGTACGCCCGTGTCACTCCAGGAACGACCTTCTCAGAGGTCGCAAAAAGGGGTGCCTCGCCAACAAAGAAGCCGGGAAACGGAAGAGCATAGGGAGTCCTACAGTCGGGGACTCCCTGAAAGTTCTTCTGTTCAATGCGAGGTCAATCAGGAACAAGTTTCCTGAGCTCCGTGGCCTCGTAGCGACGGAAGAACCCGAAATGGTAGCCATAACAGAATCGTGGATAAAAACGTCAAACCGAGACTTTGAAGGCGAATTCACGGTTCCTGGCTACCAACTCTTCCACAAAGATAGGCCAGACAGAGAGGGTGGCGGTGTAATGTTGTATGTCAAGGATACAATCAAATCTACGAACTCCAACATTATATCCGATCACGAGCTCCTAGGCGTTGACCTAGAGATAGGTCCTGTCAGATACAGGACCCTGGTGCTTTACAGACCCCCTTCCCAACCCGTTGAGAAGGACAGGGAACTGTACCAGCTGCTGGGTGAGCTTGTTCAAGGCAGAGTGTGCATCGTTATGGGCGACTTCAACAGACAAGTCGACTGGGAAACCAGAGCAGCCTGTGGCGATAGCGCGCTACTCCTGGAGTTCGCCAACAACGAGTTCCTCACTCAATGGGTCAGAGAACCGACGAGAGGAGACAATATCCTCGACTTGGTCTTCACCTCTGAGGATGATATCGTTGAGGATGTCTCTGTAGGCGAAGAGCTCGGTGGCAGTGATCACCAGCTAGTTAGATTTAGCGTCAAGATCCCGAAGGTAAGGTCTGTTGCCAGTCAATCAAGGAAACTTGACTTGAGAAGAGCAGACTTTGCACGCCTTCGTGCTGGGCTGACTGATGTAAGGCTAGCGGTATGCGAAGAGGTTGAGGATTCGTGGAACAATTTCAAAAATAAATTCATGAGTCTTCAATCAAGTTGCATCCCTCTAAAATGCCTCCGTCGGTCTTCTGTTCAACCAAAGTGGTTTAATCGAGAAATCGGCCAACTGCTTAGGGAGAAGAGAAATGCGTACCGGCGATCGAAGATCTCGGGTGCCTTTGACGAGTACCGGAGGCTAGCCAGGAGAGTGAAGTCCAGCATAAGGGCGGCTAAGCGTACTGAGGAACTCCGAGTGGCGAGACTCTGCAAGGAGAATCCCAAGGAGTTCTTCGGCTATGTAAATAGCCGTAAACCAATCCATCGTAGGATTGGGCCCCTAGTGGACGAGGAGGGTGCATTAACTCAGTCAGATGCAGAAAATGCTAACCTTCTCAATGACTACTTCTCCTCAGTGTTTACTAAAGAGTGTGGTCCCATCCCCCAGCCCACGGATTCCTACTCGGGGGAAAAGCTGGAGGCAATGGACTTCACCGAAGGAGAAATAAAGAAAAAGATCGCTGACCTAAAGAGGAATAAGTCCCCTGGACCGGACGGGTTTCTACCCAAGGTGTTGAAGGAAGTGTGCGATGAAGTATCACGACATCTGTGCGCTATCTTTAACATGTCAATCCGGACCGGATGCGTTCCTAGAGACTGGCGTGAGGCGGAGGTGACTCCGATCTTCAAGAAAGGATCCTCCAGCCATCCGTCAAACTACCGACCTATCAGTCTGACTTCGATAGTCGGTAAACTCATGGAAAGCATGATGGTGGAGAAAATAACGTCGTATTTAGAGTCAAACCTGCTACTGAGGAGTTCCCAGCACGGCTTCCGAAGGCAACGGTCATGCCTGACGAACCTTGTGGAATTCTTCCACTTCGTGTTCAGTGAGCACGATCGGGACAAGGCGGTGGATGTGGTTTACTTAGACTTTCAGAAAGCCTTTGATAAGGTACCACACCGCCGCCTTCTCCGGAAAGTGCGAGCGCTGGGCATAGACGGAAAAGTAGCCGGCTGGATCGAGAACTGGCTAAGTGGCAGACGGCAACGGGTGGTGGTGAATGGACAGGCTTCTGAGTGGGTGCCCGTTACTAGCGGAGTGCCTCAAGGTTCTGTCCTGGGACCACTACTATTCATCATCTACGTCAACGACATGGACGGTGACATGGTTGCCAAGATTTCCAAATTTGCCGACGATACCAAGCTTGGTATGAACGTTGCAAAGGATGGAAATACTGCCCGCCTGCAGGAAGACCTTGGGAAGATTGGGGAGTGGTCGGACACGTGGCAAATGCCGTTCAACGTGAACAAGTGCAAAGTAATGCATATCGGCCACAGAAATCCCCAATCTCATTATATCCTTAAGGGCACTGCTCTCGAATCGAGTGACACTGAGAAGGACTTGGGTGTTACTGTCACTAGCGACCTCAAGTTCTCGAAACAGTGCATTGAGGCAGAGAAGAAAGCCCAAAGGATGTTAGGCTACATAAAGCGCCAGTTTGGATACCGTAACAGGGAGATAGTACTTTGTCTGTACAACTCCCTAGTTCGGCCGCACCTGGAGTATGCCGTACAATTTTGGAGTCCTTCGTTTCGAAAGGACATCGCAAGGTTGGAACGCGTACAAGCCAGGGCAACCAAACTGATTCCCTCTATCCGACATAAAAGTTATGAGGATAGACTAAGGGAATTAGATCTGTTCTCGTTGGAAACCCGTAGACTGCGTGGTCAGCTCATCGAAGTTTTCAAAATACTTCGAGGGTTCGACAATGTTGACTACCGGGATATTTTCACACTGAGTGAGAACAGAACGCGCAATCACGGCTTCAAACTTGAACTGAAGCGTTACAACCGCAATCTGTGTGGAAACTTTTTCACCTACAGTATCTGCGGTAAGTGGAACGCACTTCCAGTGGAAGTTGTCAACAGTGAATCTGTTGACCAGTTCAAGTCAAGACTAGACAAAGTCTTGAAAAGTGGCCGTTTAGGGACGCAAAACAATTGAGCAGCCATGTGCCCGCTCGATTGCTAGTCCCAAGGTACCCTCTTTGAATGGACCGTAAGGTCTCCTAGGGTACCCTCTTTCCTTGTAACTCCTTGTAACTCTCTCTCTCTCTCTCTCTCTCTCTCTCTCTCTCTCTCTCTCTATATATATATATATATATATATATATATATATATATATATATATATATATATATATATATATATATATATATATATTAATGAAAAACTCACAAAGTGGCACGTGAGGAAAGCAATAATATGAAAATTAACCCAAAGGAAAATGAAATGATGAATCCAAGCACTTTCGAACTATATTTACAAGTTCATTTTCAAGGAATAGCATGAAAATGGAGAAGACAACCTTATATAGGGTACAAAGATACGAAGGGAACGCCCATCACATAGTACAAACCAATGGAAAAACAAGACAGATAAATACCAATAAAAAGATCATTAGGCAACTAATAACGGACATATGCGTCCCAAAAACGATATACACACAACAATGCCGTGTATATCAATGAAATATGGTGGGTGAAAAAACAAAAACATTTTGAAGGATTATCATTTAGAACGAAAACATTTAGGGCTAAGAGTTAATCCACGATCCTAGCAGACACGTGGTGGGGGAGGCATTGCGAATGATATTACACTAATATCCTTTAAAATGTTTTTTTTTTCTTTTTTCACCCACCATTTCCATTCATATACACGGCGTTGTTGTGTGTATATCGTTTTTGGGACGATATGTCCGTTATTAGTTGCCTAATGATCTTTTTATTGGTATTTATCTGTCTTGTTTTTCCATTGGTTTGTACTATGTGATGGGCGTTCCCTTCGTATCTTTGTACCCTATATAAGGTTGTCTTCTCCATTTTCATGCTATTCCTTGAAAATGAACTTGTAAATATAGTTCGAAAGTGCTTGGATTCATCTTTTCATTTTCCTGTGGGTTAATTTTCATAATATATATATATATATATATATATATATATATATATATATATATATATATATATATATATATATATCTTTCTTTATTTTTTCCCTTTTTCTCGTTCTCTCTCTTTCTCTTTTTCTTCCTCTCTTCTCTCTCAATCTGTCTTTTTCTCCTCTCTTTCTTGCCATTTGTTAGTTTTTTCTTAGTTTACATTTTCTGACAACCGTTTCCGGTCCCCACCGTATCACCTCATTGGGACTTTGACTTTTTTCTTGTTAGCAAATTCGAACTAACCTCCATTTCCCCGCTTCCATGGCAGGCTTGTTTCGCGGCAGCCGTTCGTCGGCCGAGTGGCATTCTGGCACCGAGACACGAATCATGACATTGGAGAGGCCCCGCTCTCTGACCACCGCCCCTTCAGCCTTCAAAGCCTTCGACAGAGGTATGAAGACTTTCATCGTTCCCTGAAATCAGGAGAGTGAAGAGTCATAGTGAGGAAAATAGGAGGGGGGGGGGTACTGCCCTTCTCGATTAGACATGATTTTGAATTGGGCAAACAATGAATGGCCTAACGTTGGTTTTTAATAGCCCCGTAAGTTAGAATTGACCAATCTCATAGAAATATTTATCTAACCCATTTTTATTTTTATAATATCGCTGAAGCAGCATTTTAATATTATCACTATATAGTTTAGTGAAGTAATGTTATAGCCTTTTTATTCAGCTTTTTAGGGAGGAAAGCCTACCTTCGACGCCTGATCATATTTTTGGTCTTAGTTGTTTTGGTTTGTTCTGGGGTTTTTTATCTATCGAGTTTTTTGTTGTTTTTAATATAGCTTAAGAAATAGGCTTAAACTAATTTCAACGTCGTATGCCCTTCGGACAACGGTTTCAGTGATTAATTGGATTTTTTTAGCTATGTTAGTTTCACCGCGCTGTTTAGCTTAAATCCATTGTTATGGGTTGTACTTGAGTTATTAAGTTCAAGGATTGAGTTTGTTGGGGGTACAGATTGAGTGTGATCAGAACTCGACTGCACAATTGGGTTGCCCACTCGATCCATTTCCAAATGCCCGGTGTTTCTTGCACTTGGAGGAGGATATCTCGTGGAGGCTTGTGCCAGGACGATTTGAGGTGGATTCTCGGTTTCCGGATCATTTCGACGAAATTTGCTGTAGCAGCGGGCAGGGGTCATCCTTAACCCTTGCCCCCATTACACAACGCCTCTCTTCACTTTTCGATGCCTCCTCCACCTATGCCTTCGTCGGTTGACATCCATCTAGTGTCCCTTTGGGTACATTAACCCCTCCCTATCGCAGGTTGTCGGGGCAGCTTCGCCAATTTCAAATATGGCCCCGGTGCGAGGAACAGCTGCCACATAAACGCCAACGGCAGTTGCGACAACAGCAACAACAACAATAATAATAATAACAACAACCACCTGAAGGAGTCGGGCGACTGCTCCAAGGGCGTGATGCTGTCGCCCTTGGAGGAGAACGAGGAATGGGCGCGCATCAACGACATCATGGCCTCGTTCGGGGGCGGAGTGACCCGTGAGAGCGTCTTCGTGGCCGAGCTCGAGCAGGAGTTCCAGCAGAGACTCGGTAAGGACCCCATCCCCCTACCCCTTCTGAGACATTGCGGCTCGCCAAGAAGGGGGGGGGCTAGGTTGAACGTTATTGGGGGGTTCATTGCAGGTTCGGTTTGAGGGGGGGGGGTTGAAGGGTAGACACGTTGTGGAGAGTTACGAGCCTTTTCACTCATAAGCGTCCCTAGTAGTCTCCTAGTTAGCTACTCCGGTTATGCACTTTCCATACATTTTCACTTTCCCGAATTCACCTCTCGATGGATGTTATATTACACCTTCTTTCTAGCGAGATGCCCTCGTTGGTTTTCGCTTCTTTGTTGTCATAAAATTGCTCCTGTGGAAGGTTTGGGAGTGCTCCATCGCCTCGTTTACACCCGTCCGGATGTAGTTTGGGGCAGGTTTTGCTCACTTCTCTTGACTCGTAAATGTTGTAATTCTCCATTTAATCCCCCTTGACCTCGTTAATCGCCTTCAAGGGCGACTCCAGTTTGTACAGTTGCCCCGAGTAGTCATACCCCATTTTCAAAATGCTTCGGGCATTGCAAGTAAGTTAACTACGTTCTAACTTTATAGATGCTTATAAATCCTCGAATCGCAATGCATGACTGCCGCAAGGCTTTTCTGTGATGCCAATTAATAATATTTTGACAATTAATTATTGGGATAAGATTAAAGATATAGCCAAATGTTAGTATTTTTGTGATATCGATGATTATAAATTAAATATATAAGTTAATTAAGCTGGAAAAGGGAGATTTGGCAACCTGTTTTGACGCTACTAGTTGAAATACTGCAACAACGTTAAAAATGTCATGATATCTAATGTATTTTATTAGTTAATAACTTGTCTAGTTTATTTATAACTCAATATATGCCCAAAACTCCATCTCTCCTCAAATAATAATATATTAAATTGTCACTGAACGAAAGTCAAGAAAGAATGTGACAGGACTAATTTTGTTAACTACATTTGAGGCGGAACTTGTTTAGAAAACCCCTCCCTCCCTCGACCCTACCAGATGGGAGGAATTCGTGGTACTAGTCATCTATTATTAATTAAGGTGCTGCTCTCTGTGCGAACATGTCCCTGCAATGTTTAATTTAAGCGAAAACCAACGATAGCATCTGCAGAAAGTTTTTAAGGAGAGATGTAAAGAAAATGGCGAGAAGAGTGAAAATATGTGAACGATATGTAGCTGCAGAACCACCTACTATCATTGGAGCTAGTGGGCATGCGATCCTCCAGATGGCAGCTGCAACATGGATGCCATACTACAACTGATATCTCATTGCGGACTCTTGGTAACACTGTGTGGGTTGGTGAGGTTTGTAAATGCAAGGTTGTTCATCCTAACGTACTTTTTTGTCCAATTCCTCTCCACTTTATTTTTTCACCTCTCTTTTTCCTTTCCAGTAAAAATGCCCTCGTTAGTTGTCAGTTTGCCTTCTCTAATAAAGGGTTTAATTGTGACGAATAGGTGTTGGTTGTATCGATGATCCGTTTCTCGGGAGCGAAAAAATCAACTCTTCCTTTTCTGGAATGTCCACAGCGGGGATGTCTTTGTCGCCGTCATCACAGCCACAGCAGGTGGGGGAGCCCAACAAACCCGGTTTAGATGCTCCTGAAGGCGGAGACGAAGATGAATCATCGGGAGAGCCCTTGGATGTGGGTTCCTGGTTGCGGAAGCAGAGCTTGGAGCAGTACGAGGCGACCTTGCTCGCCCGTGGTTACGACCACCTCAACTTCTTGGTGAGTTCACGTCCTCCTCTTGAATCCTTTCCGAAGGGTCCTTTCCATTAGCTTTCCCAAACATCGTTTCGTAGCCATTTTATTGCTTCCAAATTCGGAAAAATCTCTGCCGCCCATCGAGTTTATGATCTAATTTATAACAACCAAAGCGGCCACTGGACTGACTGAAACGAGCAAGAGATGCCTACATCAAGTTCAGATTCTGTGAAAAGGGCAAAAATGAAATAAAAATTGAAGAAAAGATGAAATAACAGGAAAGTGTCAATGGAATCCATCACTGATTGTAATATGGGTAGATGAAGTGAGGGGCGGGCGAGTAAGAGATATAGTGTGAGGAAGGATTTGAACAAGGTTGGAAGCGAGTTATGGACATGCAGGAACGGGTGAAAATAAATTTCTAAGTTGCGCCATCGGTCTCTCGCATCGCGGGCGAAATGTACATAAAGATCAGAATGGCAATTGCTTGTAAGCCCCAAGACACCAGTGGCCGGTTCTCATTGGGAGGGGGGGCTATGCTGGTGTTATAATTTAACACCAACAAGCGAACATAGAAAGCCCTTCGTGGTTGCACATCAGTAGTATGGGGATATGAGTACAACCATAGGGGGCACTAGTACTGCATCGGTAGGGTTTCAGAAGAGAGAGTGAGTATGTTATATTTTGAAGACGGGAAGGAAATGATAGCGATATTGCGAGTGGCTATGCGCATGTTGAGGCGTGTGTTCTTATTACCCCCTCCGGGGTAAGTCCAGTGTATCCGCCAATGGGCATCTAGTTCGTGACGCCGCTAAAAGTAAGTGCCTCTCTGGTGATCGAGCATGCGCCTCGACGCTAGAAATCCAATGCTGTATCCACTAGGTTAGTGAGAATATGCGAGAGTAGATGTCAGGATGTGCAGTTTGTGTGAATGGATTGGTAATATTTAGTGGCGTTGATGCGCCTCAACCCTACACTGACCATCTTTGGCCTGGTTTCGATGCCAGAAGTCTTCCTGCTGCTCAAAGACTTCAATCTTCAAGGGTGCCATACAAAATTTGCCTGCATCTACTTTTTTTTCTCTCACTGATTAAAATAATAAATCAAGATATGTTCTCATTAGCCAATGGTTACCATCTCTCACCAAAGTCACACACTTTCTAATAATTTTCGTATATATTCCTTTCATTACATCTTCCATGAACAGATCAGAATTTTCCTTAAGTCGCCCGATTCCCGGTTGATTTTGCACGGGTGACTGCCATTCCCTGGGAATACCCGCGCTTCGGATCCTTCGTTAAACTGTAATTCCTCAATGATCTTAGCCTCAAAAAGGCTATAATCGGTGATAATTCCCGTAACAAAAAAGAACTATACTAAACCACTCGCTTAACTCTTCATCCCCGTTACCCGCGCCATGTAGTACTGTAGAAACGTTTTCGATGCCGTTTGCACCGACCACGTACATTCTCAACGCATCGCATTGGAATCTCCCCCTGAGTCTTCTACCCCATTTTCATGCTTCTTCGTGGCTTGTTTCGAGAAACAGGTGTTGCTGCCTCTCGAGTGGCCTCTTTACGCTTATGTACAGTTGTCCAAATTAATCCTGTCTTTTTTTCTAGATTTTATTTATCTTTTTGAGTAATGTCTTTTCTTATCTAGTTTATATCTAAATACTCATTTTGCATCAAATAATATATTAAATTGTCACTAAACGAAATTCGGCATAAAGTGTGACATGACTATTTGTGCCAACTACACGGAGGCTTTAAATTCACTCTTCTGGGGTGGGTATTTAATGTTGATGTCGTTTGTTATTGTAGTTTAACTCTGTTATCCCTGTTTTTTTCTGTTCATCGATCTTTTAAGTTTTCCTCGTTGAATTACACCACGTCGGCAACAAGATAACTCAGCCCTAGTTCCTTACTTAATACTGAACCCTCTTTTATTTTTTCCCACCTTTCTTCTCAATAACTTTTGTTATCGTAGTTTATGTGGATCGTCTTTCTTAGGTCCCCCCCCCCACTGCCTTTTGTCATAACATGAGACGATGCGTGACCAAGGCAAGGTCTTTCTCCTCTCAGGCCAATGGCGTTTCTTTGGCCTCGATCCCGAAAAAAATATTTGGCTTTTTCAGTAATATTATTATTTTTTTCTCAAATGATTAGTAAACCTGATTATCACTGCTGTTTATTTTGCACCTGCTCCAATCCCCACCACCCCCTTAGGTCTCCTAATAGCAACCTGGAACTCTCTTCCTTCCTCACATTTTCATTATTTGTTGACTAAACAATCTACCATGTGGATTAACCAATTTGTGTGACTTGAGGGCTACGACCTCGCTGAGTGGAAACACTGTCTTCTATTTCACCGGTTATGCCACATCTGGTGTTATAAGTTGTTGGATGGAGTCCCAATTCGGGGCACTGCCTCGGTGACCGCCATATGCGTACCCGCGGTACAGATCCCGCATGAAACTGTAGGTCATCACTGAGAAATAAAATGTACGAGTGCAGATCGGAGATAAAACCCGTGCCATGCATCGTATGTGTGCGCTCGCGTCACGTGTTATGTGCGTCCGGTTGTCCCAAACGTGTTTTCGGTGATGCGCCTGGCCGTCCTTCCTGGCGGGCTGTGTTGTGGTGCACTAAAAAGAGCCGTCTTTTGTCCAGTTATCGTCTTGGTCTTGTGTAGTGTCGGGTTCAGACCAATAAATGTTTTCCCCACGGATTCGAACAGTAACCACATTGATCTAGGGAGCGGAAGGGTTCGACTCCTTGGAGGGATTTCGCAAAGCTGATATAATAGTTCGGAGGTTTATTTTTGTTATCGAGAGGGAAAGAAACGGGACTCGAGTCCTTAATGAGCATTAGAGTTGGGGCATAATTAGTAATCTGCCCTCCCCCCCCCCCCTCATCCTTCTAGTGAGATAGATACCATTTCCGACTTCATTAGAATCGGGTCAAATAAGGACTAGTTTGGTATTGTCATTCATTCATTTTACCACGCATGTTTCCTCAGGTTTCGCTCCTATGTACAAGCATTTCTGTCAATTTAGGTTCTCCCTCCCTCACATTCAGATTCGATATAGTAGACACAAATTTTATGTTTTCACTCTTTCCTTTCTATCGATTCATTATTTTTCGCTCTCCTTCACCTCATTCTTTACCTTCCGACATATGTTCCAGGTGACTTTAATTTAAGTTGTGTGGATTGTGAAAATATGGTAGAAGGGATAGAGCAGGTTGTAAGTTAATAGAATGTTATTTGTTAATATACCAACGAGGTGTACCAATATACTTTATCTAGTGCTTTCAAATGATAATTTAGTTCAGGAATTGGCTGTCGGGGATGCATTGAGAAATAGTGATAATCAGATAGTTCGTTTTATCTTGGGAATAGTAAAAGCTGGTACATCAACAAACACTTCTAAAACTCCAAATTTTCATAGGGGGATTATAAAAAAACTTAGAAACTTGCAGAATTAGGTTAACTGAGATATAAAATTCAATGTAAGAATACTTGCGAGATGTGGAAGACTTTTAAGACTATATTAGAACTAATCTAATAGTGGTCTACCCCAACGAAGGTCATTATGGTGCAATCATGAGACAGCTAGGAAAATTTCTGAGAAGAAAGGAGCATACCAAATCTGAATCATTATAAAGTAACGGGATGAATTAAATACAAAAATAGTGCCTATTGTCGTGGTATGACATTACATCAATACCATATTATATCTATGAGGGAGGGACCAATAACTTGAAAGCGAACCGACAAAAGGGACGGAAAACCACGAGTTTAGACGGACTGAGTAGCGAGAGAGTGCAACGAGGTCAGGTAAATTATGGACATTGGCAAAGCTCAAGGTTATTTAAAGAGGCATATATAAAAATATAATTTAATTTACACAAAATTAATGAGAGAATTGATGGGTAAAATTACCTCAGAGAATTGACGGGCAAAATCACATCAGTAAATGAAAGGGGGAATTAACTCAATTGGGTTACTGAAGGATGGGGGGAGGGGTTGGCTTACGGATGTCTTCTGTACGTGAGGTGTGGTCGTTCGGAACTTATGAGCAGGAGATTGGAGTGATGACGGTTCTCCCAAAACAAGGGGGGGGGGTAACTTCCGGTCCAGAGGAGAGTATTTCGGCTACCCGAAATGAGGAGGGCTTCGACAGGAGTTGATGGGAGAAGTCGGGGAAAATCACTCGGGGCGATCGTTCAGTGGAATTACCTCCTGGCTGGGGCTAATTCCAAATACACAAAATAGTCCAGCTGTCACTTTGCTTTGTTGCTAGCACTTGACTTGGAACCAGGGGGAATCTTCTGGGGTCTGGGGAGACTTCTCAACTCTGTGTCTCTTCCGGGAAGTTGAGCGTTATTTATGTCCGAGGCTCTCCCCGGAGTTGGGGGTTAGCGGGAAACAGCCTAATCTCGAAGGAACTCGAATCTTCTTGCAGAGCTATTTTAGCCCCCATAAAGGTGAATCGTGGGGGACTCGATTCGAGGCTATCGCTTGTGGAAAGGGGGGGAGGAAGGCTTACCACTTTAGGCCTAGCCGGGCCTTCTGCTGCACATGGGAGTTCCTTTCTGCCAAAGATCTTCAACGTGGGGATTCCCTCACACCTATTAAATATGAAGGGGTTGTTTCTGAAAGAATCTGATAAGGAAATAGTAGAGGTATTTAATGATAATTTTGCCTCAGTATTTTCAGAAGAGAATCAAAACAGTTTAATCTGTGATAGTTCTTGGCCAGGGGATAAAGTGTTGAATACCATTAATGTAGTTAGAGAAATCATTAAAGGGCTTATAATTGAGTTGAATACTGGGAAAGTATCTGGCCCGGATGACTTTCATTCTACTTACCTAAAGGTATAGAAAGTATTGCATTAGCTTTTCTTAAGAAGATATATACAAGATAACTGGAGTTTGGAGAAATAGGTAATGATTGGAAAATAGCAAATCTAGTGCCAATTTTAAGAAGGAAAGTAAAGAGGACCCAAATAACTTTAGATCAGTAAGCTTAACATATATAGTTTGTAAAATTCTTTAATGTAGTTAATAAAGGTACTTCTGGGCATTTAGAATGAGGTAGTTTAATAAATGATACTCAGCATGGGTTTAGAAGTTTTAGATCATCTTTAGCAAACTTACTGGAATTTATGAATTATGAAACTAAACAATTAGATAAGTGAGAGAAAGAATGTTGATTTAACTTACTTATATTTTAGCAAGTTTTTAAGGAGTTTTCACATACGAGACTAGTGCACAAATTTAAAATACATGGGATATGTGGGAAAGTTTTGAATTGGATAGCTCAATGGCTGAATGGGGTGAGGTCAGTGGAGGGGTGTTATCAATAACCTATCTCACTGATCTGTTCTAGGCCCATTATTATTCCTAGTTTAAATAAGTGAACTTTGGGAGGGTGTAAATAGCAAATGTCAATTTTTGCTGATGGCACAAAGTTGGTTACTGTAGTAAATGAAGTTGAGGCTAACTTTTTTAGTGCAGAGAATTTAGTTATGAACTCAGTAGATGATGAAAAAGACTTAGTGGTAGTTATAAATAGGTCATATAAATTTTCTAATCTCTGTATTGAGGCATAAAATAGAGTAGTGTTCGGCTTCATTAAGAGGAATATTAGTTACAAAAGTAAAGAGGTTATCCTTAAACTATATAACATATGTCAGGCCACATTTAGATTTCTGTATTAACCTGCTAGAGTCTGTGCAAAGGAAGGTGTTAAATATGTTTTCATTTGAAAGACGGTGTGTGAGAGGGGATATGATTAACTTAATTAAAATTTGTTCTTGGATAGATATTTGATTTTAGCAAGTTCTTTCACTTGTAAGGAAGCAATACGACCAGGAGTCACTATTTGAAAATTTAAAAATAGAGGTGTAGGTTGTATGCAAAAAAAGTATGTTTTTTACCATCAGTGTGGGATTATTGGAATGGTTTACCACTGGAGACAATAAGTTGTCCTAATTTATATGTTGTCAAATGAATTCAGGTTACATGAGTATATGCGAAGGGTAGGTTGTGGTTTTGGAGTGTTATTGGGGCAAATTACTTATTTTATGTAGTTGATGTTCTGAACTCATTCCTGAGGATGCAAATTTTGTAAGGAGAATGGGAGTTTTTTTTCTGTATATTTTATAATATTGATATTGTTTATTGTAGCAGAATGATTTAGTTCTTGACAAGGCACGATGGTGATGCCTTTTCAACCAGCGTTTTGGTCGCAATCTTCTGGATGCAGTTTATAGGGTCTTGTTGACTCAGATTACCTCTGATTATGTCATCCGTTGAACATGTTTTATTATCTGGCGGCTTCGCAACTCCTTACAGGAGGAGCTTGTGCTTTGCATGTACACCTTCCTATCCGGCTCTGGCAACGGGATTTTGGTCTTAAAAAAATTTAAATAAAAAGGTTTGCAGTATAATATATTTTCTGATAATTTACTTTGTTCCTATTTTTTTCACATCAATGCTTATTTTCTTGGCCTAAAAGCAAGAAGAAAACTTGTATCGGAATTCTTTTGAAATACGGAAAAAAACAATCCATCCGATTTTTTTTTTCTTTATCTAAATTTACTCTAATAATTTCATTTTGCTTTACTCGTTTTTAGGGGTCAATAGCTATTTCCTCCTGCTAAAGATTCAAATGGAAAATTTTAACTCTTTTTCTTTTAAAAATTTCACAAACATTTGATAATCATATTTATTTTTTCTGAACTTCGACATTTGTAATTCTTTTTCTTTTAAAAATTCCCAAACATTCCATAATCATTTATTTTTTCTGAACCTCACCATTTTTTTTTTTAATTCCAAATTTAAAATATATTCACGATAAACTAATGTCAAATCATTTGGTAATAGCTATATCCATATCCAGAAATTTGGTCTTGGTCAATTTGTACTTACAAACTTTTTCTAAAAGAAAAAAAATTCCAGAGTAAAAATATAATGTAATTCAGTGGTCCCCAACCCGCGGCCCGCCGCCACTTGTCAAAATTAGCATTGCGTGTGGCCAGCCAGATCATTTTCTGGGTCACCGGTGTTGCCCTCCATCATTCCAAATCTTTTTTCTCAAGAGCGTGTTTTAGGTTAGGTTAATTGGTTAGTTCAGGTTAGGAGGTTATGTTATTTTCTACTAGTTTTGCTGATGTGCGCGGCTACACCCCAGAGCTGAACCTGTTCAGCGCACCCTTCGACGCAGACCCAAAGTGTACCCCCGCTGACCTGCATCTCGAGCTCATTGAACTCTAGTGTTCCGACGAACTGCGCTCAAAGTTCACCGGAGTGACTGAAAGTGTTATCAATGTGTGGATCAACATAATTGTGCGAAAAACTTTAGCAAGATGAAACTAAGAAAATTCAAGACCAGTGCATAGCTCACAAATGACAACCTGGACGACGTTCTCTTTCTGAGTGTTAGTTCCATTACCCCTGATCTTGATAAGCTTTGCACTGAGAAATGTCACCAGCTGTCTCATTAATAAATTCTTTGATTTTTTCTGTTATGTATAATATGTTGTTTTCAGAGTATTTTTATTGATGCGGTCCCTGGGCACGCTCGGACTTGTCGATGTGGCCCGCGGTACTCGGCGAGTTGGGGTCCCCTGGTGATATTTACTAACGTTATAAGTTAAATACTTGAAGGATTTTGTACTATTCATTTTATTCAATAAAATCGTCGCCTGCCTCAACGCGGGCCCCCAGCCAACTTCGCAACCCGCTGCAGGCATTCTCGAGCCCCCACCCATTTTTTAGCTGGGTGAAAACTGTGGTAATCCTGAACCTAGGCTTCACGTTGGCGATGCACAGGAACCCCTTGGTCTTTCTCTCAACCACCCCCATACATAATTGTCCAAGGGGTTGCATTCTGGGGAGTTGGGAGGCCAGATGTTCTAGGACTAATATGTTCAAGGAAATTGTCTGACACCGAAGACCGGGTCCTCTTGCATGTGTGGCACGTTGCAGAGACCTACTGCCACACGTATGGTTTTCCAGCGGTCACCTCTTGAATAGAGGGCAATACCGACTTCCCCGCGCACTTGATGTAGCTCTCCGAAAATATAAACGCGGCCCAGGCTACTGACCAACGGGAACTTGGTTTTCATTACTCTCGGTACATCGGTTGTTTTCAGAGTTCAATATTTGGTCCCAATACGAACAAAAAGAAGAACCAAAGCAGTAGAGCTTGACTTTTCCAAATTTTGCGAAGATTGAATTCAGCCACGATTTTGCTTCATAAACAGATGATGCACAACTGAATCTATTATGATAAGAACAGAGCACCATCGTCAGACAAGATGCATACGTGGAATTCAGAATTATCAAGGGTGACAAATTGGCCACCGCACCCTGTATATCTTCGTCACATTTCCACCTCTTCCATCTTTCCTTTGTTTACAGATCTCTTCTTACAAACTTTGTAGAGCTCTTGCTAACCGAGTAGATACGGCCTTCGTCCGCTAACGTCGCGGTACCGGGTTCGATCCCGGCAAGAGTGGACACAAACGTCAGCGCACGGAGAGATCTGGCTACCGATTGGTGGACGCGCTGTGCTCAGCCCTGAATTCAGGTGGAAAGAACTTGCACTTCTCATCACACACATAGCCAATTACAACACTGCTTTCTTTTCATATCCGTCTTCGCAGCACAAGACACACACACTCTCTGCTCCAAGGAATCCTGCTGATGGATATCTATATCCACATACCACCAACGCGGAACACGCCCGTCTGCTCCGGGGCGACGAAGGTTCAACCTGAACGGTGTTTGGTGTCAAAACATAATACTTCCTGGCGCCTCTTCCCAAAGAGGACCGGCCTCTGGTGCCCTCGGGCTCACCATTGATTGTTATACTGACCTTTATGTCTATTTAAATTATTTGTTCGGGATCCGCCTGGATAAAGGCAGGTTGGCGAACCACCACTAGTACAAACTTTGTGACAAAGATTCCCTCGTATTTTTTGTTTAAAATTTTTTTTATTGTGTGATGAAAGAGATCTGAATGTGCAGGCTCTATATATACTCGTGTATATATATATATATATATATATATGTATATATATATATATATATATATATATATATATATATATATATATATATATATATATATATATATATGTCTGCAATAAATATCCGATACATGGTCAAAAGTTTATTTACCATATTTACACAACAGCAAAATAATCGAAAATTGAACATCTTATGTATTTTGTACGTTGAATACAAATTCGGTATTAAAATACACGAATAGTAAAGCATTGATAAAAGTGTTAGATTATGGCCTCAAAAAGTATCCAACACACCCACAAAATTAGTTTTAAAAACGATAATAAATAGTTCTCGAACATTCCAGAGTGGTTTACGTGACAGGAATGCTGTAGAACTTTCTAGATAAATAATCTACTTTGTCCACCTGAAATAGCGGACCTCACTCAGTCATTGTCTGATAACTGCATGAGAAAGAGGTCATCGTTCAACATTCTAATTCTAATATGGCGAACACTAAAGAATTGCCAAAAAACAGCAGAGAACTAATTGTTCAGTTACATAAAAGTGGTTTGGGCTATAGGAAAATTTCATCTATACTAAAAATGCCAATCTCAAACATTGATGACACGATTTGCCGGTTCACGTCATATCAGTCAACTGCAAGTCTACCGCGTTCAGGGCGTCCATCTAAAATTTCAAACTGTGCGGCTAAACATATAGTCCGTAAAGTAAAGAAGAACCCTCGAGTGACTCGATCTGAACTTCAGAAAGATTTGGAAGCAGCTGGGACAAATGTATGGAAAAATACAATTAGAGCAGTTCTTAGGAACGACGGATTTCATTCTCGCACACCAAGAAAGACATTTGTTGAAACCAATTCATGTCAGAAATCGTCTGAATTTTGCCAAGGAACATTTAGCGAAGCCTGCAAGTTTTGGGGACGCTGTACTATGGTCTGACGAGACGAAGATTGAGTTATTTGGGCGGAATAGTGTTAGTCACGTTTTGAGGCAGAAAATCTCAGCGCATTATCCTAAAAATACAATCCCAACAGTGAAGTTTGGAGGAGGCAGCATAATGGTATGGGGTTGTTCTCCTCTGCATGTCCTGGGGAAATGAATGCTCAGATGTATCGCAGGATTCTGGATGATAATCTCTTACAGTCTGCAGACGAATTGAAGTTGCAAAGAGGATGGACATTCCAGCAGGACAACGATCCAAAACATACAACCAAGGGCACTGGAGCGTGGTTTCAGCACAAGAAAATAAAGGTTATGGGATGGCCAAGTCAGTCGCCACACCTAAATCCTATCGAGAACCTGTGGCGAGAATAAAACTAAAGATTTAGAAAAGGGACCCAAGAAATCTAACATATTTAAAAAGAATATGCCAAGAAGAATGGGCCAAGATACCCAATATATATATATATATATATATATATATATATATATATATATATATATATATATATATATATATATCATCATTTCATTAACTATATAATTTAAGAAGGAGATTTTTTTGATTATTTGAATAATAATTTCTTCTTAATTTGGTTATCACTTATGTTCTTTTTTATCAAAGTAATTTCTAATAATTCTTTTATAATATCAAAAAACAAAATTGTGAAGTTCAGAAATATATATAAGTATCAAATTTTTTTAAATTTTTTAAAACCAAAAGAATTACAAATGGTGAAGTTCAGAAAAATTATTTTTATATATCTTCTTCTCTTCTATAACTCTATATTTTAACAACGTGATATTTTGAAAGGGGGGGAAAATTTGTTTTAGAGTTCATTTTTAAAATTATTATAATTGGCGAAGTTTAATAAGATTTATAAAAATTTAACCATGGCCGCTTTTTTTGTAGATTTTAAAAAACGCGTCAGTATAATAAAAATATATGCTAAGGTGCTGTAATTTCCTTCCACCTTTTTTGCAATTAATAAATATCGGTCTCTAATGAGCTTCGGTAGGCTTATTCACGGGTTGAACCACCAATAAAAGACGAACATAAGACAAATCGAGAAGATTGAAAGAAAATTATTATAAGACCAGGCAATGGCTTCGCCACTTCCCCTGCGCTTCGCTACTAAGATTAAAATGTTTTCCCGTTAAAAATATCACGTTGCTAAAATATAGTTATAGAAGAATATGAAAAGAAGATATATAAAAATAAATTTTCTGAACTTAACCATTTGTAATTCTTTGAGTTTTTAAAAATTCCCAAAATTTCGATACTTATATTTATTTCTGAACTTCACTATTTTGTTTTTTTGATATTATAAAAGAATTGTTAGAAATTACTTTGATTAAAAAACAAGTCATAACCAAACTAAGATGAAATTATTATTCAAATACTCCAAAAAATCCTCTTCTTAAATTATAGAGTTAGTGATGATGATGATGAAGATTAGCGGTTGCTTTCAATAAAACCTGCATAATATATATATATATATATATATATATATATATATATATATATATATATATATATATATATATATATATACATATATATATATATATATACAGGGGGGGTGGACAAAATAATGGAAACACAATATTGTAATAGTATAGTTTGGAAGATTGATTAAACTGTCTAAACCTTGTCTATGTTTACCCCGTAAGGGGCGCGGCGATTTGCCATCCTGGACGCCGTGCTGACGGGATCCAGCGCCCCGTCCGGCCCCAGCTTAGCCTCTCTTCCTTCCTTCAGATAGCCTGTATTCCTATCCTACCTCGTCGCTTTTCATACAACCTCTCCCACAACTTTCTCTGGTCAGCCTCTAATTTCACAGGGTAGAAGCTGACCTTCTTCTCAGCCAATCGTCCCGGATCGGGGCTGAGGGGGGAGGGGACAATGTCCCCTAACCCCTGAGCTCCGGTCTGGGGTGGTTGGCTTTTAACAACCTGCTTCATCCCCACCCATACCTTCCTCACATCCCTTTTCCTCTCGTCTTCAAAATCTATCCGTTTTACGCCGTGTTCAAGGTGGAGCCGCCAGGCCACCAGGCGGGAGGGGTGGTCCCAAATGGCGGCGCCTGGCTCTGCCGGGCCTGTAAGCACCTCTTGCAGTGCGGGCTACTGCAAGAGGTGGTGAGCGATTGCGTCCCGTAAAACAAAGAGGGTCACCATGCCCAATGATGAAACAAAAAAACATCTTCCCTTAATTCCCCCTATAACAACAACGGAGCCACCCTCGTGCAGCTCCACAGAAAAGATGGAGGTCCCCCCCCCCCCTGTGCTTGCGCAGGGGACCCTCCATACCTCTTCAACCGGAGAGGAGGCTTACTCCTCTCCTTCGCCTACGGGTGCAGGGGACTCCCCCTCACCCCCTTCTCTGGAGGTGCTTTCGGGCACCTCCCTTTTCCCAGCGGCAGTCCCCTCTTTTCTTTCCAAGGGGACTGCCAAGAAAGCCAGCAGGCAGCCCTTAGCCAGCCGCTCCCCATCAAAGCGGCTCGGTAGGGCAAACCCCCTTAGGGGGGAGAGGCAAGCCAGGCCCCTTCGGTCGCTTCCCTCAAAAGACCTGCTGGCAAAAATATTAAACCTTGCCGGGGTCAAGGCCTGTGCCTCCCCAAATAAGACTGGCGACACTGCCAAGGGGACCTGCAATGTCCTGGGAGGGGATGGCCAACTGGAGGCCCCTCCCGTGATAGACATGGTCCTTGAGGAGACCCATCCTCAGACGGTAGGGCCTTCCATGGGGGGGAATTCGGGCTCGGCGCCAAGCACCGAACCCGAGTCCGCCCCTATGCAAGGTCCTCCTCAAATGGCTGAGGGCTCCGAGGCAGTAGAAGGAGGGGAGGGATCTCCTCCGACAGGTGCCCCTACGACAACCAGGACCTTCTCCATTTCGGAGAGGGACCTGGCTGAGGCCGGTCCATCTGGCCTAGGGGCTTCTGCCGGCGGAGGTGAAAAGCGGATTCATTCCCCGCCCTCCTCTCCAAAAAAGAAAAAGACTAAAAGGACGAAAAAGACTCGGGGCTCCTCTCCATCCGCGGGGGCTGCGGGGACGGATGGGTCTGCTGCCACTTTGGTAGGCGACCAAGCCAAGATCGGCACATCCGGCCCCTCTACCCCCTCGTGTGCGGAGCCCCTGACTAAGACCAAGAGTGCAAAGGGCGGAGCCTCGATGACATCGGGGCCCCTCATTCAGAGGTTACCTGGCGTTTTCGAGCCCGCTGGCTTCAAACGCTTCCTCGTTATTCGCTCCACTGATGGCACCATGTTGTCCAAGGGCAACATGATCCATCAGAGGAGAGGATTAGCTAGTGCAATTGGTAGAGAGCCGAAGGTAACCCGTTTCTCGGACGGGAGCCTTCTTGCGAATGCGGCGAATCCCGCCGAGGCGGCCAAGATAAGTGCTCTTCGGACACTTCATGGCACCCCGGTGAGTGTGACGCCGCACTCTACCATGAACTTTGTAAAAGGAGTAGTTTATGCGAGGGAACTCGTTGACTACTCCATAGAAGACATCACCCTAGAGCTGGCCGACCATGGGGCGGTCAAGGTCGAACGTGTGATGAGAAAACAGGGAGGGGCCTCGAGACCCACCCCTACACTCTTCGTCACGTTCGACTGTGACAAGCTCCCTGAGTCGGTGCGTGCCGGTTGGTACCGCTACCGCGTGAAGGCATTCGTGCCACTGCCGCGGCGGTGCTATTACTGTCACCGCTTCGGCCACACGAATCGATCATGTAGACGTGCAAAATCGGGGTCACCCGAAGTCTGTGTAAATTGCGCCAAGGTCGCACACGATAAGTCCAAATCGTGTGTGGCCAAGTGTGTCAATTGCGGAGAGCCGCACCCTGCTTCTTCGAAGCAATGTGGTGCATATCTCCTTGAGAAAGAAATCCTGGCCGTTCAGGCCCAGGATCGACTCTCATTCCGCGAGGCTAAGGACTTGGTCCTGGCGCGCCCGGCTCTGCCTGGGACGTCATATGCCTCAATAGTTAGAAAAGCACCCTCTGCTCCTGGCCCATCCAGGCCAACGAGCACGGTTGTTTCCGCGCCCATTGGGAGCCCTTCTGCGGGCTCTACTACACCCGGGCGCTCCCCTGGTAGAGCTGGCGGCAAAAAGGGTTCACACCCAGCCCCGGCTAATACCAGGGCTCCCCCCTCTTCCCCCAGCGTGACCTTTTCCCGTAAGGCGAAACGGCCACGCGCCTCCACAGAGTCGTTAGACTCACAGGAGGCAACACCCCTGAAGATGGTCGCTAGGCCATGTTCCGGGGTTCCTAAAGCTGTTCCCCGAAAGGAGGACAGCAACAAAGGAGCTTCGGCCCCTTCGCCCACGCCCCGAGGTGGAGCGAGTGGCTCGGAGACGGTGGTTCCTCGAAAAGAGGGCCCCCCGCCTCCGAAGCCGCAACGCCCGCATAAGGTTTCGAGGCGGAGGGAGGAAAAGACTCGCATGGCGAGCCCAACCTCCCCCAATAAGTCCTCGAAGGCGACAGCGCCTTCAGCGCTTTGTCCGGCCAACAGCGCCCGGGGTTCTGCCCCCGGGAAGCGTACGGCCATTCCCGTGAGGGTCTTCAATTCGAGGAGGGCCCCCGCGTCTCCTCCGAGCTAGGCCTGGAGGGCATATTCCTTCAATGGAATTGCCGTGGACTCCGGGCCAACTGGGGGGAGCTGCGGAGGCTCGTCTCGTCCCGTTCCCCGTTAGCTATTTTTTTGCAGGAGACCATGCTAGGCGTGTGCCCGCTGCCTGCCCTCCCGGGGTATAAGGGTCTTGCGACCCCACCACCGCGGGATGGCCGGGCTGGGGGATGCGCGGTTTACACCCGGCATGATGTCTCCGTTCTTCCTTTCTCTTTAGATACCTCCTTTCAGGCAGTGGCTGTGCAGCTGCACCTGGATAGGAGGTATACTTTCATTTCTGCATACATTCCACCGTCAGCTGACTTCGACGCGGGGGACTTCCGCCGCGTCGTGGCACGGTTGCCGAGGCCCTATCTCTTGCTTGGAGATCTGAACGGCAGGCATCCTCTCTGGGGAGATTACTCCATAAATCCCAGGGGACAAGTCCTTGCCGATCTGATCGAAGAGCTTGAGATGGGTGTCCTAAACGTGGATGAGTTTACGCATCACTGTCCGAGAACCGCTTCATTTTCTTGCCTTGACCTATCTTTGTGCTCTTCGGATGCACAGCCTGATTTTGATTGGCGGGTGGTCGATGACCTCCATGGTAGTGATCACTTTCCCATTCAAATATCATTTTCAGGGCAACTGCCGCCTGAGAGACCACCTCGGTGGTGCTTGGCGCGGGCGCGGTGGCCTGCATTTCAGGAAATGACTGAATTCTCTATCTCAGTCGAGGAGTTTAGGTCGGTAGATGAGGCCGTTGAGTTCTTCTCCGGCAACCTCATCGCCGTAGGCCTGACTACTATTCCTAGGACGTCTGGCCGTTTTGCACGCCGACCACTCCCATGGTGGTCGGCCGAGTGTGAGACGGCCCTCAAACAGAAGCGTTATGCCTACATGCGCTATAAGCGCCGCCCGAACGATTTCACTGTCGCTGAATTTCGTCGGGCTAGGGCTAGGTTCCGGTATATTTCGAAGCACGCCCGCCGCTCTTCTTGGCGGGCATACGTGTCTTCACTTAATGGGAAGACCCCTTTAGCTGAGGTGTGGAAGCGAGTCAAAAGGATTCGGGGCAAGTTCTCGCAGGACCCCCCTCCCGTTCTCCAGGAGAATGGGACCGCAATCTCGGACCCCGCGTCCGTGGCGGAATCCTTAGCGACCGCTTTTTCCGCATTCTGTAGCCGTGATGCTGCTCCGCCAGCATTCAATGCACGTCGTGATGTCGCGGAAGGCCGCCGGCTGGACTTTACCTCCAGAGGCGGAGAACCCTTCAACGACAAGTTTACTGTGAGTGAGTTGCGTTCCGCTCTCGCTTCGTGCGCGGACACCGCCCATGGTCCGGACGATGTCCCGTACGCCATGCTTCGACACCTGGGTGAGCGAGGCATGGCCTTTCTGTTAGATTTGTTCAACAGGATCTGGGTGGAAGGTCTTCTCCCAGACTCCTGGCGAATCGCTACTGTGCTTGCCTTTCGCAAACCGGGGAGAGATCACTCTACTCCGACCGGTTTCCGCCCAATCTCTCTAACCTCTTGCGTGTGCAAGTTGATGGAGAAATTGGTAAATGTTAGATTAGCCTATTTCCTGGACAGCGGAGGCCATCTGTCTTCTGCACAGTGCGGCTTCCGTAAGTTCCACTCCACGTCGGATGCTCTGCTCCGACTGGAAAGTGCCGTCTGCGAGGCTTTCCTTCGTAGACAGCACTACGCCACGGTGTTTTTTGATCTGGAGAAGGCCTATGATACCGCATGGCGATACGGTATCATGGAGACTCTCCACACGATGGGGGCGAGGGGACGCCTCCCAATTTTTATATCTGAATTTTTGCGAGATCGTCGATTCCGCGTACGGGTGAGGGAGCCCTCTCCTGCCCAAAGGAGCAGGAAGAGGGTGTCCCGCAGGGAAGTGTCCTCAGTGTCACACTCTTTGCCCTGAGCATCAACGGCATCACCTCGGTGCTGCCGGAAGATGTTCTCGCTACGCTCTACGTGGACGACCTTTCGATCTCTTTTGGCGCGGCCCAGATGCCAACTCTGGAGCGTCGACTCCAACAGGCATTGAACCGCATCTCTCGCTATGCCGAAGCGCACAGGTTTCGGTTTTCTTTGGCCAAGACTAAGGTGGTGCACTTCTGCCGCCATCCACGGCTTCACCCCGACCCAGATTTGTTTCTTAATGGGGTGCGCCTGGATTTGGTTGAGTCGCACCGTTTCCTTGGTCTTGTATTCGACCGACGCCTCACCTGGGAGGCTCATATTCGCAGCCTTAGGGTCTCTTGTACCCGCGCCATGGACATTCTCCGTTCCGTGACGTTCAGCGCTTGGGGCGCTGATAGGGCTACCGCCTTACTTTTTTATCGATCCTTTGTTCGCTCGAAGCTCGACTACGGATGCGAGTTTTATGCATCCGCAGCCGAGCGTTTATTGCGGAAGGTGGATTCGATCCACCACACCGGCCTTCGCCTCGCGACCGGTGCCTTCCGCACTTCCCCCATTGAGAGCCTGTTGGTCGATGCTGGGGAGATGCCACTCGCTCTGCGCCGCGTGCAGTGCATCACTCGCCTGTACGCGCGAGCCCGGCGCCTCCCTCAGTCGCCAACAGCTCTCACTGCATCCGCAGCTGATCTCGATGGTGCCTATGCCGCCGAGAGACGCCAGTCATACCCTAAGCCCTTTGGGTTTAGGGCCAGGAAACTCCTTCGAGAGGTAGATATAGCTCTCGGGCCGGTGGCGCCCCTGGTTCTGCCCAGGACGCCACCCTGGAGGGTACCACATTTGGCTATTTGTCGCCACGCCTCTGCTCCCAAAGCTTTTACTGCGCCGGGAGTATTGCGTTCGACCTTTTTGGAGCACACATCGTGTCACGCTGGTACCGTGCCAGTGTATACGCATGGCTCCAAGTCCCAAGAGGGGGTCGGCTTCCACGCCGTATCCCCTCTGTTTGAAGTCAGCGGGGCTCTACCGGGCGCTGCGTCTGTCTTCACGGCCGAGCTGGTGGCAATACACCACTCGGTACGGGAGATTACGCGACGTGCCCGGTTTGGAGACCGGATTGTGATCTATAGCGACTCACAAAGCGCCCTGAGTGCTCTCGGAGCATTGGAATCTCCGCATCCCCTGGTTCGCGATATCCGTGACGCCACGGTTTTGGCGAGCCGGGCAGATGTCGAGATTATCTTCTGCTGGGTTCCTGGACATGTAGGAATTGCGGGGAATGAGGGCGCCAAAGAGTCCGCGAGGACTCTGCGACCGGACCAGCGTTTCGCTCTTCCTCACACCGACTACATGGCAGGAATACGGACAGCTCTTCGGACTGCTTGGCAAAGAAGATGGGAGACGGTCGAAGGGAACTTAAAGTTGCGTGCCATTGCGCCGCGACTGTTCCCATGGACCTATCCCTCAATGCCGCGGCGGCTTCAGGTTGCTTTCTGTCGTCTCCGAATCGGACACACTCGTGTGACGCATCGCTATCTGATGGAGCGCTCGCCTGCGCCCTATTGCAACGACTGCGTCGTCCCCCAGACTGTTCGGCACATTCTTGTTGAATGTCCCAGTCTGGGTGATCTTCGCGCACGATACCTGTCCCAGTACCGGGATGGGCGGGGTCGCTACCGTCTGTCCCTTGTGCTTGGGACAGATTCGTGCACACTGACTTGTGGACTTGTTGACTTCTTGGGGGAGGCCGGCCTTCTCCCTATTATTTAAGCAAGGTTTGTTTGTTTGTTTTTGTTGTTTTTTTTGCATTTGTTTTGTTTTTTGTTTGTTTTTTTTTCTTTAGTTGCACGCTCCTGCGCCGGGGGGACCTCTCCCCGACGCACCAGCTTGCTTCCTTTCCCCCTTTTGGGGTGTTGTTTTTTTTTTTCTCTTTAATTTCATTTTAAAGTAGCCTAGAACTAGGCCAGTTTTAATACGGCGACTAATGCCCAAGTAGGCAGTCGCCAGATGAGCTCTTAAAAAAAAAAAAAAAAAAATTGTCTATGTTTATGTTTGTTGATTGAGAGTAGAAGTACATCATCTTGTGCTAGTATTGTTGGTTGTTTTTGCACATATTATCCAAAATAAGTTTATTAAAATTTATAAAAATGAGCGATCTATCTGATTTCCAAAGAGGTCAGATTGTTGGAGCTCGGATGGCAGGTGCTACCATCACTAAAACGGCTAAACTGTTTGACGTATCGAGAGACACAGTCTCATAAGTACTGACAGCGAAGGAATATAAAGGAAAAACGTCCTCCTCAGAGCAAAACTCAGGAAAGAGACCAAAACTGTCTGATAGAGACCGTAGGACTCTTACACGGATTGTTACAAAAGAACACAAAACTACAGCTACCAGAATTACTGCAGAACTTAATGATCACGTCCGGAACACAGTCTCAACCAAAACTGTTCGCCGGTAGTTACATAAAGCCCGATTCCAAGGGAGAACTGCAATCCGAAAACCACTACTCTCAGAAACAAACGTTCGAAAACGTTTAGAGTGATGTAAAAACCATCGGAATTGGACAGAAGAGCAGTGGAGAAGGGTCATATTCTCTGATGAGTCCTCCTTTACCTTATTTCCCACCTCAGGCCGTGTAAACGTTTGGAGACAACCAAAAGATGCTAATCATGGAGGAGGATCTAGATGATCTGGGGGCGCCGTATCTTGGAAATCCGCCAGCCCATTAGTCTCCCTTCATGTTAGAATCAATAGTCAGGACTATTTGAATATTTTAGCTAATTAGATCCCTTCTATGGTTCAGGAATTGTTTCCAGATGGGAATGCCATCTTTCAGGATGATAATGCTCCTATTCATACTGCTAAGGTTGTAGTTGAATGGCACAAGGAATGTTCCAGTGAAGGAGAACACCTCATCTGGCTTCTACAATCCCCAGATCTCAATATCATTGAACATTTATGGTACAATCTAGAAAAACAAGTTAGGAGTCGATATCCCCCACCATCATCATTGAAAGAATTGGAGACTGCTTTAGCTGATGAATGGATGAAAATTCCCCCTGGAAACAATTCAAACTTTGAACGACTCGATCCCACGCAGAATTCAATCTGTAATTACTGCCAATGGTCCTACCCCTTATTAAAATAAAGTTTTCGAAAATTATATGGTGTTTCCATTATTTTGCCGAACCCATATATATATATATATATATATATATATATATATATATATATATATATATATATATATATATATATATATATATATATATATATATATATATATATATATATATATATATTCATCGTAGCAAGTTTGTTAAAAGCGATGTCTAATTTCGCATTTGTGATTTTCTTTTCAAATCTTTCAATTTTGCGTATATTTGCCTTTACGTCTGGGTTGATGCCGTGGATAAGTTCTCCGAAATTCATTAAAACTCAGATTTTAAAGTTAATGGGAGAAGAATCCTTTAGAAAAACACTTTATTTATCTGACGCGTTTCGATACCTTCGAGATAAAGTAAAAATGCAAATATATAACAAGGGCCATAAGGAAAATAAAAAGATTCCAACTACTTTCGAACTTTATTTCAAGGAATGATAATAAACTTGAAATAAAGTTCGAAAGTAGTTGGAATCCTCATTTTATTTTCCTTGTGGGGCCTTGTTGCATTTATTGATAACTCACGCTATCCTTTGTGAGTTTTCCACACATATATATATATATATATATATATATTAATGGTAAGGGATTTACCACTGATCTCCACTCAATTAAGCTGCCTTTATTTCTCAGCGGAGACCTGTTTAACGTGGTAACCGAACCGCGGGTATGAATCGGGACTCCTTCCGACGACTAACCACACCCTAAGTGATGTTAAGTTTACCACAATTACTGGCGGTGTTTGCACTTGAATACTCCGTAGCCACCGTTTATTATATTATGTAATCGAATAAAGCTATAACGTGTCCTATGTACTGACATAAGAAGAGGATATGGAGTTATTCTCTTATAGGAAGAGGAATTCAAGCATTTAAACGATTTATTTGCAAATGCAAATTAAAGCAAAAATGGATGTAATAAGAGTGAAATTAAATATGCTCAGCATAGTCTTAGAGCGCAGTAAATAAAGGGTCGAGATTTCCGCTTCGAAATTCCTGTGGAGTAGCGCTATTGGGGATGGGAGTGGGGTTATCTTAGTGGAAGAATATTCTCTGATGAAGCATTCTTGCTTTCTTTTCCACCACTGACTATTTCACCTTTGTAAAAAAGTGGTCACATTTGTTTGCAGACTGACTGCTGAAAGTCAAAATGACGACGTTAAAATCTACTTACTTTACTCCCTCTCCCCCGAGGGGGGAGTTATCTGCATTCAAACCCGACAACCATAAGGAATGCCGCCACGGCCCGACGTCTTCTCCAAAGATGCTCTTGTCTGAGATGTTCAAGAGAAGGGCAAGCGAAAAAGATTAGTAGTGTCATCCGTCAGTTGGCGGTTGCAGCGGGGGGGGGGGGGTCAGGGTCTACTCTGTTTTTGTTTTCGTGCAGTGAGGGATGATCTCCTTATCGTAGGCGACCCAGAGAGACTCTGGCCTGGCTCGGCGGCCGCCTGTTACACTTGGTACCTGGAGGAGCTGCACATCCTCCTGGCATGAGTGCAAATTAGGGAAGCCCAGTCACTGAACTGATTTGAACTCTGTTGAGTTCCAGTCTCGGTTAAAACCAAGCCCCCCCCTCCTTTCCCCCCACTGTTACCCTTTCAGGTAAGGCGAAACGTCCGCGCGCCTCCCCCGAGTCGTTAGACTCACAGGAGGCAACACGCCTGGTGGTGGTCGTGGGGTCGTCTTCCCGGGTTCCTAAAGATGTCCCTGAGAGGACAGCACCAAAGGAGCTTCGTCTCCTTCACCCCCAACCAACGCTAGACTGGGTGTCTCGGAGACGTTTGATCCTCCAAAGGAGAGACATTCGATGCCCCTCACGTAAAAGGTTTCGGGGGGAGGTATTAAAGAACACGCATAACTAGCCCAACCTACCCACGAAGGCGATAGCCTCTTATTCGGCCAGGTTCTTCTCTTTGCTTTAAATACCTCATTCCATGTAGTAGATGTGCCGCTGCACCTGGATACGAGATAAACTGTATTTCTGCGTTGATCCCACCGTCAGACGACTTAGACGCGAGGGACTTCCACCGCATGGTGGCACGATTGCCGAGGCCCTTTCTACTGCTCAGGGATTTGAACGGTAGAAATCCCCCTCTTTGGAGACTACTCCAATCACATGGGTTATGTTCTTGGTAGTGATCACTTTCCCATTTAAATATCATTTTCTGGACCCCTACCGCCTGAGAGACGCCCCCCGTCCCCCACACACATACACTGGTGCCTAGCGTGGGCGCGGTGATCCCCATTTCAGGAAATGACTGATTTCTCTGTCCCATTATTTCGAGGAGTTAGGTCGCTAGATGAGACCGTTGAGTTCTCTGGCAACCTCATCGCCGTGTACCTAACTATTCCTAGATCGTTTGGCCGTTTTACACGCTGATCTTTCCCGTCGTGGCCAGCCGAGTGTGAGACGGCCGGTTTCCGCCTAATTCCTAACCTCCCGCGTGTGCAAATTGATTGAGAAATTAGTAAATGTTAGATTAGCCTTTTTCCTGTACAGCGGAGGCCCTCTGTCTTATGCACAGTGAGGCTTCCTCAAGTTCCGCTCCGACTTGAAAATTCCATCTGCGAGGCCTTTCTTCGTGGACAGCACTACGCCGCCGTGTTTTTCGATCTGGAATAGGCCTATGATACCGCATCGCGTTACGGCATCATGGAGACTCCCCACACGGTGGGAGTGAGGGGACGCCTCCCAATCTTTATTTGTGAGTGTTTCAGAGATCGTCGATTCCGCATACGAGCTGGGAGAGCCTACTACGGCCCAATTGAACAGGAAGAGTGTGTCCCGCTTTCAAAGTCTCCTCGGTGTCACACTCTTTTTCCTGAACATCAACTGTATCACTTTGGTGCTGTTGGAAGAGGTTCTCGCTACACTCTACGTGGACGAACTTTCGATCTCTTTTGATGCGGCACTTATGCCAACTCTAGAGCGTAGACTCCAACAAGCATTAATTAAAGTGCATCTCTTGCATGATAAAGCTCACAGGTTTCGGTTTTCCTTGGCTAAGATTAGGGTAGTGTAGTTCTGATGCCATCCATGGCTTTCACCCCGACCCGAACATGTTCCTAAACGGGCTTCGCCTCGAAGTGGTGGACTTGCACCGTTTCCTTGATCTTGTTTTCGCCATCCGCCTCACCTGGGAGCTCATATTCGCAGGCTTAGGGTCTCTAGTACCCGCGCCATTATCATTGTTCGTTCCGTGACGTTCAGCACCTGTTTTGCTGATTGGGTTACGGTTACTGCCTTGCTTTTCTATTGATCCTTTGTTCGTTCGAGTCTTGCCTACGGATGCGAGTTTTATGCATGTGTATTGCAGAAGATGCCGCCCCCCCTCCAATACCTCGAGGGCTTCATGTCGTTCTCTGTCGTCTTTGAATTCGGCACACATGCGGGACGCACTGTCATTTGATGGACCGCTCGCCTTCACTTTATTTCGACCATTGCCCTCTCTCATAGTCTCTTGCGCACATGCTTGTTGAATGTCCCATTCTGAGTGATTATTCGCACATGTTTCCTGTTCCAGCACCGAGATTGAGCGGGGTCGTTGCCACTTGTCTCTTCTACTCGCCACGGATTCGTGTGCACAGACTAGTGGACTCAGACGTTTTGCAGTAGGCTGGCCTCCTCTCTCTGTTGGTCGGGGGCATTGTTTGTGGAAGTTGTTCTCTTTTGGTCTTCCCGCGTTGTCTCTCGGGCAGGCAGGTTCGCCGGGGACAGCGACCATCGTTGAACCCACAGTCAAAATTTATAAGTTCAAAAAAATATATATTAAAAATTAGTTTCAGTATTTTTTTTCCTTCGGTATTTTTAAGTATTAGCAGCCTTTTTGATTGATATCCGCTTATTATAAATTTGAGTTTGTGTCCTTTTTCCCCCTTACCATTATGATAAGCAACAGTGATCGTTCATTGCTCTTGGAGAAAGTCTATCGCGCAAGAGAACTTCCTGAAGTCAAAATGGTCGTGCAAAATCGAAGGGCGCTCCCAATTATGCTTGGAAAGGAGACCGCAGCCCATTAGCTTGAAGGGTGATGATACGCATAGACATTGTTCTATATCGTATTGAATCAGGGGTTTCAAGTTTGTTATTCACTGCTAATATTCTTATTCTAAACTTATGTGGCCTAAATAGCCCTCCCTATCTCAGGACTTGTGCAACAGATCTATTGCAACACTTATTTTGCATTTTAATTTAAGCGTTGTTGAAATTCCTGCTGGGCGAACTGCGTTCCTTAGAGTCCCCCTCCCCTCCTCTTATCTCTAACTCTAAGAAAGGCAAATTTCCTGAACCTTTTTCTTCTTTTGGTGGTCCAAGGTTACTTTTCTGGGCGAATCCATCTTTTTATCCTGTTCCTTTTTGCATTTGATTCCTCCTTTTTCGCTTCACCTTGCCAGTAGATGCCAATTTTCTTTCGGAATGGCACTTCATCTCCCCCACCCCCCCACTTCCCTTCTTCTCTTTGATGTGCGCGCCCTTGAATCGAGAAAAGTGGGCCAGTGCCAAAGAGACGAAGTAATCACTTAATAGCAGGCTTTTGATCTTTCTCCCACGCAACTACACACCTGTACCCTCACCCCCATTTCTGTTGTTCCTCCTTGAATAGGGCCGAAGGATGGGGTGGGTGACTTTCCTACCTTCATATCTCCGTCAGTTACTTTTGGATGCTCTAGAAGTTCAACAGGCCCATATTAGGCGTCCACAACTCTGTCCCATCTTGCACACCGAGTTGCACACGGCTCGCGCGTTTCCTTTTTCTGCGATGAAATATCTAGACGTGAACGCGGAAACTGGCGTTTATCAATAGAAAAGAAGAAATAAAAAAAATGAAATATGAAATGAGAAAAAGTTCTGGCATGACAGAAATTCAACCCTAAGACCTGGAATCCCTCTAAAGTGATTTGTGCCTTAAAACCTGAGTTCCCCTCACTCTCTCGATGCCTGCCAATAAAATTTACTATTTCCACACGGAACAGGCAAATTATTTGTCATTTTAAGAAAATTAGTAAAGCGTTTTTCATTTGCATCAAACTATTTCACTCACATCTCCCGAGTTCTTTTATCCTGTCCCCCTAACCCCCCTTCTGTCTTCCATCTTTGAAGTTCTACTAAACGGGCTTCAAACTCCCATTTCTTAATCTTCAAAGTTCTCTATTTACACGGGCTTCGAAGTCACTTTCTCTCTTCCATCTTCAAGTTCTCCATTTACACGGCATTCAAACTCCTCTTCAGTATTCCATTTACACTGGCTTCAAACTCACGTTCTTTCTTCCATCTTCGAATTCTCAATTTGCACTGGTTTCAGATTCCCCTTCTGCCCTCCATTTTTTAAGGTTTCCATTTACATGGGATTCAAACTTTGTCTTACATTTTCGAAGTTCTCCATTTACACGAGCTTCAAAATCCCTTTTTGTCTTCCATCATCAAAGTTCTTCATAAACATGAGCATCAAATCTCCCTTCTGTCTTCCATCTTCAAAATTCTCCATTTACACGGGCTTCAAATTCTCCTATCTTGCATCTTCAAAATTCTCTATTTACAAAGGCTTTAAACACCCACTTTATTTTCAAATTGCCAAGTTCTCCATTTACACGGGCTTCAAACTCCCCTTCTCTCTCCCATCTTCAAAGTTCTCTATTTACACAGACTTCAAACTCTCCTCTCTTCCATCTTCAAAGTTTTCCATTTGCACGTCATTCAAACTTCCCTTTCTCCCATCTTCGAATTCTCCATTTACACGACTTTCCGATTCCCATTCCGTCTTCTATCTTCAAAGGTTCATTTACATGCATGTTGATGGAGTGAAGTAAAGACTTTACTTGCCTCATCTCAAAAGCCTGCTACTGATCTCATTCCCCAAGGTACCAACCTCCCCATGAAGGGGGTGTATACTAAGAGGTTGGGGATAATGTGCCCTCTCAGCCCCATGTCCGCGTTAGGATTTACGGCTATATCTTCCACACATCAGTTCCCCCATTTTCACCGCCTTTACAGATTTATCCTACAAACTTCAGTACGAATCTCGTTTTTTTTAAAGTGGACTCTGGCTTAGCCTAGTGGAAACACCGCTTCCAATTACAGAAACGTATGGATCATGTTTCAGGTCGCCTTCACAGCGGCTGGCTGCCATACGCTCTAGATACCCGTGGTTTGAAATCAGACGCTAAACGTAGGCCCCCTTAAGAGAAATAAAAGATCGTAATAAGTCCAAGTCGGTAGTAAAACTCTTAACCCATTTTTTTTTCTCTTTTTAAAGACTGTTGGAAAAACAATACCTTTTTTCGGTTTTCACTTTTTTATTTAAAAAAAATATCAATTTTCAATCAGTAAAGTCTTCAAAAACCTGAGTAGGTAAGCAGGTACCTTGACACGACGAAGCAATAATGCTTGGGTGAATAGGAGGGTATTGAAAGAGAGGTAGTACAACCACTAGGAAGGAGAAATAGGGCATTTTTATCAGTGGAAATCTGTTTTAGATATGTTGATCAAACTTAAATGCTGACAATCTAACACTGGAGAGGTGATGACTTAAACCGTTTGACTCATCTGAGTTCTGTACAACTTGTACAGAACTCAGATGGGTCAAACGGTTTAAGTCATCACCTCTCCAGTGTTAGAAGAGTCAGAATTTAAGTTTAATCAACACCATTCCAGCATTACTTGTACTGAGTACAAGTAATGCTGGAATGGGGATGATAAGATTGCTATTGCGTGTCCCGATTAAATAAAGTTTGTAGCAACCATCCGGTTGTCATCCCAACCATACCCCTTTCCAAAAACAGCATTACTCGTTTCATTACGTCATACCGATTAAGAACTCGTCCAATATTTCAGTAACAATTTTCTTGCTGAAATATCTAAAATGTAGCCTCAAGAACCCGTGACAACTTCGAGTTCTTACTTCAAAGAGCAGTATCTGCCAGAATGTAAAGAAGTGAAGTGAGTGGAGTCGGTGTCGTCAGTACATCATGAGAAATGTTATTTAGACGAGTCTAGTGACCTAACCGATTTAACCAAAGGCATGGTTGAAGTTTGAGAACATTGTGAAACGTCAGGAAGCGAAAATGACAGGTGGATATGGAGTAGTCAATTGATTCATATCATCGAGGGCAAAGCCTTGGGTGCAGACAGCACCAGCGAACAGCAAAAACAGGGCGACTTGCATACCTTGATGTGCACAAGGTAGTCGCCCATTCTAAAACGTGGAACGAGTATTCCCCATACTTGTACTTGTTGCTAGAGAGAAAATTTGGAGTTTGAAGGTCGCGTGGACTTTGAGACCCATCTTTATAAGCTAGTCGCGGTCATCTCCTTCCTGGCTGTCGCTAGTAGGACTATTTAGAAACAATGAAAAATCTAGAGGCTGATTTGCATCAGCTCCCGTGAGATGGCATTGTTTCTGCAAGCTGTATTGTTGCGATTGCGCCAATGGTGGTCGGTGCAAATCCTACCTCCACTTCCCTGTGTTAAGATTTCCAGATTCCAAAAGATCCACCTTGATCCGGCGCACCTCAAAGTCCGGTGCTTGATGATTAATCGATGAATCGTGAATTGAAATACCGCCTCACTTGCAATGCACAGCTACATGGGCATGATAATTATTGTCCAATATTTCCGTTTCCTTTACCATCTTTGTTGTCTTTCTTCCGCCATTGAACCCCGTTTTTCCTTCATCTCGTGGACAGAACGGACTCCTGGACCACACCGAACTGGAGGAGATGGGAGTATCGGATGCTTCTCACCGAGAGAAACTTTTGACCGCCGTATCCACTCTCCCGCCTGCCCTCCCCCACCCTCCTGGCCACTGTCAGGCTTTCAGTAGCCTCGAAGAGTGGCTCTCAGCTATTCATTTACCGAAGTACGTCAAAGTGTTCCGCAAGCACGGCTTTGGCGAGATGGAACGCGTCCGTAAAATTTGGGAAGTAGAGCTGTCAGTGGTGCTCGAAGTATCACTTCAGGGTCATCGCAAGCGCATGCTCGCTTCGCTCGGTGACCGACCCATTGAGCCCGAATTGCCGGCCTCCCTCGCTCCCCAGGAACTGAGCTTCGAACTGTCCAAGTTGGTGAGGAACGAGTTCCTTCTGCCCTTACTTTCGTCATTTTGTCTGCATATGTGGTTTCTTGGCATGGTTTCTTCCCTCCTTTTTTTCACTTACCCCCGGCCTCTGCATGGATACTTTGTACCGCTACTTTTTCACGTTTATCCCCGTTTTCGCCCAAGTGTATCTTGGGCAAATCTTTGGGGACCCTTGCATTCGACTGACATATCTTAATAAGTTATCACGAGTTTGTTTTTACAACTTACCATTTTTATTATTGTGAATGCCTCATTTGCATGACTCTTCTGGGAATGGGAGGCTGTCCCTGTTCTAACAATTCGCGACGTCATGTTGTGTCGCTTTATACCAATCGTCATGAAATGCTATACTCTAACGTGTGGGAACGCCTGTACTTTGTTTACTCACAAAACTTATATTAATCGCTTTTCGTAGTTTTGGCCCTTGTCATGTCCGTAGTGTGTTGTATTTCAAACGATTTCTTGGCAATGTATTTTCCTAGCGTTTTAAACTGTTTCTCTACGTATCACTCTGCAATAGATACGTCTCTTATTTTCTAACGTAGCTCTTTTCTTCCCTATTCGATATGCAGAATACGGACATTTCGGAACTAAAGGAGAAGCTCTTCCACGAACTACCCCCATCCACCAGCAGAGAGCGGCGCCCTCCTGAGACTGCCACCAACACTATTCGAAGGGGAACCACGAAAAGAAGAGCTGCTCCACAGCCACCTCAAAAGTAAGTGAACACGCATGAATGGGTGAGACCTTTCTCGAAATGCGCGCCTGACCCACTCCACCAAGGAGTGGATCAGGCGCGCTGTCTGCTCCAGCGCTGGTGTTCTTCCGGATTTATATTATATTCTTATAACTCTCCGGGAGCAGATAGTATATCTGCCCCCTCCGATCGCTTGGGGAGATTAAAGGAGAAAACATTGCCACAATTAAGTGGGGCCGTGCTATTTGTGAGACTGTCATGAAGGACCAAGTTAGACTGGAGAGAGCTGTTGCATGCTGTTTGCATGCAGCTACGAAGTGGAAATTTGATTTCAACTTCCTCAGGTGGAATAAATCCAAGTGTGGCGGTTCCAATACAGGATTGCATCCAGGCGGGATAGGTATTTCTTAATTGATGATTTCTAATTGGTTGCGGGTATCCCAAAAATTTTTACAGGTAAAATAATGATAGAAAATCGTATATCCGCTCGTTTCATTGGAATATATCTGAAAATAAAAATACTCGTGTAAATATGTTCAGTAATGAATAAAAAAATATGTGAGAGCACTATATAAAAAAATAAATTTCAATTCAGAGTATTTGCTTACCCCACATTACTAAAGGCGTTGTAATATTCCACGTTACCAAGAAGTTAGCCTCGCGAGGCCTACAGACTCGCCCCATCCTAGACTTGCCTACACAATACTAAACCATTTGAAATGGTTCGCAAGAGGGTGCCAGGTGTAGCATGAGGAAACTGAATTGTATGTGATTGCGTGTCCTCCTGGCCCCAACACTCATTTTCAGATCTTCATTGTGGTGGTAGTTGGGCAAGACCTGGTGGTTTGTCCACGCACCCCAGTGGTTTCACTCGTTGGTTTTCGCTTTATTTTTTTTTTTCGAACAATAATTATTCCTACAGTGACTCCACCTGTTAAAGGATTTGCCATCTTCCATAACATTTTCACGTTATCTTCACTTTCTTTACAAAGTCTCCCCGAGAGATGCCCTCGTCTGCTTGTTTAAATTTTCCGAAAATACCCCTTCGCAAATAGGGATATTAGAACCAACTGTACTGCCCCCCACTCTTAAGTTCCTAATCTCCCAAATTATAGACAATTCTAGCTTTAAGTAATTGTTTTAATGAATCGGACTCGTTTCTTTGTGTTTTCTGACTGTGATAAGTTTAAAGATTAGAAAATAATTGATAAAAGTGGTAAATTTAAATCAATTGATAAATTTTGGTTAGGAATTTATGTAAAAATTTAAAGGCGCGGGGAAATTCAAGTAATTTAGTCAAATTTATCTTTTTTATCCCAAGAAAGCTTGGTAACTATCACAAATTAACGGTTAATTTGAATAATTTGCTTAACTTTATATCATTTACCAGACATTCTGGTAATTATGAATAATTACCGGCAATTATTTTTAATTTCCAATTTATCACATTAACCCTAACAGATACTACTTAGCTAATCTTATTGGCTTTGCTTTTCAATACTCTTGATTCTTCGCACAATTCTTAGGTTCCTGATTCCGAATTTTAATTGAATACATTTACTATTTAATTGACCAATGAAGCTTATTTTTATAAGTGTCAGCTTGGAGTTCGCACAAGGGTATCTGCCTCTGAGGAATGAAAACAAGCTCGAAAGGGTCATGTGTTCGCCCGCTCTCTTTCGTCTTATGTTTAGTTACTCGGTTATCCACTTTCACACATTTGAATCCCCTAACTTCTCCCTCATTACAAACTTGTCTTCAAAATTTTTGGGCCGGAGATTTTTGTTTATATTAATAAAAAATCTAACCGTCGATTTTTAATTTTATGGTATGAATCGCTCTCTTGGCCCGAATATTGGTGTCACAGTCGCTGTTTTTAGTTCCTTGGCAAAACTGTTTCCTCAAGCGGGTTGTGCACTAATTTGTTGGCTTTCCACTAACGCCTTTGGTGTATCTTAACCAACTTGGCTGCACCATTTGGGGTCGTGGGAATTGCGAAGCGCTTCCTGTCGCCATCATTATTGAAGATTGCTGCAGCGGTCCACTTTTACTCCCAGAGTCCTTGAGAGGGACTCGTGCACACCGGACTGTGATGCCATTTTAGGTTTTGAAAGAGCCGGGCTTGTTTTTTTTAATTTACTATTGTTTGTGGTGGCGTTCCTTTTTTTTCTTTTCTCTTTAAGTACCTCTGCCTTATGACTGCCTTTTTGTGATTTCCGAGTTTGTGCCCTCGCTGGTGGTCGCGAGGAGAGCGTTTAAAATCTAACAAAAACCCTTGTCTACTCCAGGATCGCTTCAGCTACTTTAATTTTATTTACCATTATCGGGTGTGGCTCTTTATTATAAATAAATCCCGCCCCTTTATATTTATCACGGTTCCCTGATCCATATCCATCTAGGGTCAATATGCTCCTCTTTGGAGATTTAAAATACTCCCTTTGACCTTATTTAACGTTTTCATTCCCCAATATTTCTCCTCGTTGGTTCCACGCGCGTCTTTTAGCAAATTAGACTCCTTTGTCCTTGTTATACTAATCTTGTTTATTTTTTATTTGCGCCACGCGGCATTTTGTGTTGGACCCACCCACCCTCCTTCCCGACCGGATAATAAAAACAACATAAAAATTAGTATGACAATCTCCCGGCAAGCCCCAGGGCATCAGGAACCAGTCTTCATTGGATAGAAGAACGAGAATACGTGCTTTGCCTCCAACTTGCGAGAGATTAAAACTTCGTGGCTTAAGGGAGAGCCAGCCGCACTCCATCAAGGGAGTGTGGATTGGAAACAGTCTTCGGCGTGTTCCGTGAGATGGAAGAATGATGTGTTGTGTGTGCGGCGAGGAAAAAAGGAGTAATGTTGTGGTTGAGTATATGCGGGACGACGCATTGGATGGAACTGCCAGCTGGCATACGGCAAACTTGGCGTCGCGCAGTGATTGGCGCGAATTCTCTACCATCATTATACCCCGCCCCATCTCGCTAACTCCTCTGTAACCCTGTTAATTTACGATTTTAATTGACGAGTGTGTCACAATTTCTAACATTTGGCCGTGAGAGGTTTTCAAACCCACGTTCCCCTCCTAAATAAAGCGAATAATCCCCCCCCCCCCACACACACACTCACTATTAACGTTATGCTCTCTCTCCGACTCGTTAAGAACCATTAAAATGCTTCATACTCGGACTAAATCGTCCCCCCTAAATGGATTAAATCCCCTTTTCTAATTATGAGCTGAGAGCTAAACTCCTTATAATCAGGTTTATTAATTTAAGGGGGAACTCGATGACCTCTCGCAATTGTGAACTTAGAGACTTTTTAAATTTCCCTTTTTTTTTGTCTATTAGGCCCACAGCTCTTAAGTTAGCCCCCTAATCATATGCGTTTCTTATTTTGATGTCCTAATCCTACAAGAGGATGGAGGTTAGTGTCCTCTCTCGGCCCCAACATCCGCAGTTTGCCCCCTGGGCCACAATGCCAGTCTTAAAAAACTTTGCCTGTCATAAATGATTTTCTTCCAAAATGCTCCATTGTTCACTATTTCTCAGATGGTTGCGTTGCTCAGTACAAAAATAAGTACAACTTCATAAATCTGTGCTATCCTTTTTTAGACTTTGGAATGAATTGCGAATGGAATTTTTTCGGTACCAGTCATGGCAAGAATGCCTCTGATGGCATTGAGGCGTGGTTAAAACGACTGCAAATGAGGACAGTCTATAAATCACCATTTATAACACTATTAGAATTTTTCCAATTTTCTATAAATTATTTTACTGAATTCATTTTTTTTATATTGCATTAAATAACATATCAACAATTGAAGAGCAATTGCAATCTAGATTAGAGACTGATCAAACCTCAACAGGTACACAATGATTCCATAATATTATTCCAGACAGGGTTTTTTTATCGATTTTTTTCATGTACTTTGGGGGTCCCCCCATTTAAACATTTAGGTAGCCTTAACTTTTTTAATGTTCTATCTATGTAAAATATTGACTTAATTAATTTTAAAGCGCTAAATATTCTCTTTTACATGACTGTTTAGCCTTCTAGGTAAATTAGAAAATGAGATAAGTCTTTATTATTTGGGGGGGGCTGCCAAGCCACCCAAAATTGGGATGTCCATAATTTTGTTTCTAATTAAGATATTGAAAGATGGATTTCAGTCTCAGTGTTTCAGGCCCAAATCTACGCATACAACAATTTTCATAAAAATCCTAGATGGTGTGGTTCCATATTTCAAAATTTTGTCAGAGAATCGGCCTTGCATCTGTTTTCTAATTGTTCTCACTAATCGTCCCGTATTTCCTCTGGGATCTTTTTCATAGAGCTCCCCGTGCTCAACCCAGCATCGATAAAGGAGGAGAGAATGTGGGACTAAACGCCACAAAAGCCCCGCGCACTGTCGACCAGCTGGCGTTGAGGAATCCTTCACAATTGGTCGTTGGAGTACCAAAGACTCTGCTTACCGAATGGAAGCACCACCCTACTAAACTGGTCACTGCAAGTGTTCAGTACGTCGCCCAGGTGAGCATTGTTTTGTCTGTATTTTTGTTGTACTACCATCTTTTCGTTTTATACTTCAGATACCCTTAGCTTATTTAGTTATATTCTTTGTTGTCGTTTTCTAGTATTCCAAAATGGACGAACTCTGAAAAAGAGATGTTACTTAATTCACTTTGATTCCAGTATTTGGGGTCGACTCACGTCAAGGAGCTCAAAGGAACAGAGTCTACAATGAAATCTATTGATAAGCTACGCAAGTCGACAGCAGATTGTGCCAAAGTGCCAAATATACTCCTGGCAGTGTCCTACCGTGGCGTCAAATTTATAGACGCGGCTACGCAGGTAATCCAACTGTTCAACCTATAATTTCATTGGCCTCAAATGAGCGCAGGTTTCTTGTGGGCAGGCCTTATTGGCTCAGTTTTGTTGTTACATTTCCCTTTGAATTGCCGCTTATTTGGCACCCGCGACTATGGGGGAGAGAGGAAAACAATGAGTCAGAATGCGGTTCAAGAAAGATTTTACCTTCGTCGGCGGTGTCACGCGAGCTAAGTTTGACGTCATTGTTTTTGTATTGCAGCATGTGGTATGCGAGCATGAGATTCGCAACATCCATTGCGCGTGCCAAGATTCCGATGATCTTTGTCACTTCGCCTATATTACCAAAGACATCAAAACACAAGGCCATTACTGCCACGTATTCAGGGTTCAATCGAGGGTAAGTCAACGCTGTGATTACTGTAGACGCTCAGTGTCGTCAGATTGCAAAAATAAGCATCGATGATGTTTCCTGACCCAATCTTTATTTTTTTTTTGTCTTTTTAACTTTTCTTAGTTTTCTTGAACGTTGTTTCATTTCTCGTTTAACCACGCAAACTTTTCTTACTAACATCCTTAAACTGCTACTTTTACTTACCTACCAGAACTTCTTTATAAAATCCTTTTTGAGGACCGTTGATTTTTGCTTTTCAATTTAGGAAATGCTGTAGTATTTTGCCCCTATTTTTTTTTTTACCACTCCACATTCTTTTCCTATTGAACGCTCAGGATTTCTTTCCCAAGCTCGTCTCTCTCATTTTGCCTTCCCCACAAATGGGTGGCAGATGCTCACGTTGATTTTCGCTTCTTAGTTTTAAATAAATGATAATAAATATTTTTTAGGAATAAGTCAAGGGTTAAGAGAATAATCCTTAGCCCCAAGTATGCTAACTACCACAAGTTAGCTAAATTGCATTTTTTGGTGTTCTTACAATTTTGATTTCCTTATTTACGGTTAATAGCAATTTAAGAAAATTCTGATAATAATAATATTAAACTCAAACATAATTTTTCTGACTAGCAAATGGCATCTTCTTTATTCCCCAAAAGTGTGAGCAAACATAGTTGATTGCTGTTGCATTGCTCCCTAGGGGTAGATGGTATCTCTGCTCCCTCCGACCGCTAGGGAGATTAAGGGAGAAAGCCTTTGACCCTACAGTCTGTGCTGGGGGCGCTGTCAATGTTACCACAATTAAATGGTGCTGTGCCTCTGTGAGACTGGCCTGAGGGACAGGGTTTAAGTGGAGGGATGCTGTTGCATGCTGAGGGAATTTTATAGCACCCCCTTTTGCTAGCAGTCCATGCAACAGTGAGGAAGTGTGGGGGGGGGGGGCGATTCCAGCTTCACTGCACCCAGATTGCATCCAAGTGGGGTGGTCGTGTCATATCCACCCGAAAATGAAGTGACCACTCTACCACTATTTATATCTTGCCTTACAGGGGGCTAGAGTCTCAAAAACACAGCCTTGCCTCTTGGGCGTAAAACATGGAGTATGAAAGTAAACTTTGTTCAAACAAATTTGATTTATGACCCCGAGATCTGCAACTTGTAAAGTTGTTATTGCTTGTGAATGCTAATTTGAAGAAGCCCTCGACCATTTAATTTATTATTGATTCGAAGCCACTATGGGTCTACGGTCTGCAATCTTTCATTTCACAACTTTATCTTTGTAGTTCTTCTCATGACTCCTTTAATTAACTCTCCAATTCTCTACGAGTCCCGTGCTGCAGCCTCACCCAGCAACACTTTTTAGCTATTATGATTCCGCTACCGACATCAAAATTATTTACCCTTATGTTATGACATGCGAAAGCCGACTCTGGTTGAAGAGGTGACCTACCAAATTCAGGGTAGAATTTGGGGATTGAAAGATAAAAAAAAAATCTTAGTATCAAGGCTAATAAAACGTGTCACCCTCTTTAAATAAACTCAGCGCTTATTTTGTATCGTAGATGTTGCAAAACGCCCGCGCGGCTTCAAATTTGATTTCTTTAATGTCAATTTGTAATTGACATGCGAATATGTTCAAAGTGTTGAAAGTTTGTTTTGACCCGGCCGCATAACTGTTTATCTATGCTCAAATAAACAAACGTCGTCGTTTTCTTCCTAAGAAAATGATTATAATAGATAATTTAAGTTTTTTTTTCTTTTTTTTTAATTTGCCTTCTTTAGATCAGCCTGTTTGTTTTCTTTGGAGAGGGGAAATTTGTTGAAAATTTAGAATTTTGTATTCGATAAATGATGAGATGATCTCGACGGAGCAGAATTTGGTTATGGAAAGATTACCTCCTAAGAAGTTGGGGAGGGTAAGACCTCGATCTGCCATCATTTCTCTCTTGGGGTCGACCACGTTCTTTGATTTCCTTAGTTAGCGAATTACGAAACCGGCTAACGCTTTAGACCCACACCTGCATGGTCAATTCAAGAAAGGTAAAAGGGATATTAGAGTCGACATAAATTATGTTAGTAGTTTTAGATGTTAAAGTAATATTTATCACCGTTCTTAAACATAATGACCGAGAGGCTTTCAACGATTTGACAGGATAAATGATTTCATCTGAGTAATTTTGTGAAAGATCGGGTTAAGAAGCTTCGACGCTGTTATTTCAAGTGGCCGCTCGGATCTCTGTGCGAGTGAAACTTTCTCATATTTTAACAGCTTCGATGAATCGACCGCGCAAACGATGATTTTCCAGTAAAGTCAAATTAATATATATTCGTGTGGATGTCGTCGTATTACGTCGGAAGTGTGTCCCAAGGGTAAGATGTTTTTCACGGATGCGGAGACCAAGCGCTTTCTATTAGGTGATCCCAAAGTCTCTCTGTAGTAAATGGAAATGTGTTGTCCGTATTGAACACAAATAGAAATGAAGAATATAAATCGGCATAACGTATTTACCAATAAATTGAGAAGGATCAACCTTCGTGTTCGAGCACAAGGATGACCCTTTCAACATTTACTACTACACTAATTGTATGACGTATTAAATTTTCTTACTGCTGGATCACCCTGTATAATGAAACAATAAAGTTTGGTGATTTCAATACTAAAGTCCCAGAAGCCTATGCTTTTTGTGATGCGACAACGCCGCATTTTTTGTAACTTTGGGGTCGCTCTAAACCAGTCGTTCTTAACCTTTCCGTACTTGCACCCCCAAAGTTCTCGCACCCCTGTTCCTACTGTAATATCAGATTCATTGTATTTTTTTTAATTTATTTACATATATATTTGGAAACTTTTATATTTAAGTGTTGTATTTATTGCATCATTAAAGTCAATAAAGAAATTTAACTCCCAAAGGGTGTAACAGCGCGCTCCCCTAGCAGACCTGTCGCCCCCCCCCCCTCGCCTCTAATGGCACCAGCACCCCCTGGTTAAAAAGCTCTGCCTTAAACGAATGCACGTAATTAGTAGGTTGTGCCATTTATCCCTCGTATCATGGATGAAATCCACCAACTGGTTAATGAAAGGGACAGAAAGATCAGATTAACAAACCCAAAGGCACTAGGGGCCTGCCCTCGTGGGGGGAGGGGGGTAGCATTGTATTTTGACACGAACATACTTACAGAGGCATAGTCGCCGAAATTATATATTAGCCTATTTTTAGGTTATTTTGATAAAAACAATCAAGAAAAAAAGGCCAACAACAACAACAGAAAGAAAACTACGAAGCGTTGCTCAGGCGTAGGATGGAGGCCTGCCTCCTACAGGTGCCCCAACATGCCCTTTGTCGGCGAGTCCACCGCTAACTAAGTGTACACGAACCCCGTTCCGAGTACAAGCGGTATCTACCTCCTTCGTCCCGGTAACGCGCGCGAAGATCCCCCAGAAGACAACGCTGCGTACCTCGCGTGGGCCCGAGTCAGAGGCGACAGAAAATGGCATGATTCCGTCGAGGCATTGGGTCTTAGATGCATTGGCACGTAACTTTAGATATGAGTACCCACGTCGGTTATGTGGATGAGTATCCCCATAGCGAGCACTATTACTCCATGTCGGGGTATGTGGGCAGGATTGACCCTATAGGGGACGCATCTACTCCAACAGCAGGGTTCCGGAACAGTGGGGTGAGTGAGTATCTTTCATTGGGAAGACGTTAATGGACCGGTCAAGCTCTTGAGGCCGAAGTAAAAAGAAAATTCCGCCCCAGCTATATTGAGCCTGTTCCTCGACGCTGCCCACCCATGCCGTATCCACTAGGCGAGTGAGAGTTCCTCTAAATTTAATAAATCACAACGATATTTTGCCTTAATCCTATTTTGTATCAGCCGAAAAGTTTACAATTTTGCATAATAAATTACTGTTAAGGTTATTAATATAGATTATAAGCAATAATAGAATAAGAATTGATCTTTTTAGAGACTGCTAATAACCGATTCACGGCTTGAGTTAATATCCCTTTTACCACAACTCGGTCTGCGGTCGGCCAACCAGGTTTCGATTCATTTGAGTACGTTTTCTCTTATGCGATTCACTTTTAACTTCGCAACTCTCGTACCGAACAGTATCAAACTTCTTGTGAAAGTCGAGATTAAACTACTGTATATCGACATATTTATGCTACTACTCAACGGATGAAAACATTTCTTAAGTTATTAAATGCTCCCGACGCAAAGCGAACCCCGTTAATTATTTTCTTGCCTCTAAATCCTCGACGATTCTGTCTCTGATTATAATTAATAGACAAGATTTTGCCAAATAGGAATTTATGTCTCTTTTGAGAGTCGGTCACATTATTCTCTTTAAAATAAGATTGAACTATTCCGTCATTATTTGTTTAGTTAAAAATTTAACAAAAGGATTTTGCTTCATTAATTGTTTAGTTAAAATGCTACAAAAGCGTTTTGCTACTTTACTTTCTTACTAGTTCTAGTTAAATGATAGTGATTTTTTTCTACATAGGATACTTGTTTTCAAACACTCCATCCACTTCCTCACTTGATCCAATAATGTAGGGCAGTATTTTGGAGCTGTTTGTTTCGAGGTTTACATACTTTTCATTTTAAGCATACGAGGTATTGTGCCACACGCTCTCTTGCCTCTAGTGCTCTCTACAGTCTCAAACTAGATTGAGACTACCTGGGTTTTATTCCTTATAGGCTTTTTTTATTTTGGCCACTTTCTTTACAATCATCTTCTCACCTATTTTCTTGCCCAACGGTTAAATTCCCAGGCTAGTCGCCGTTATGGGGTGGGGTGTCACCACCCTCTGTGCTTCCCGCTTGGGGTTCAGGTTTTTAATATACTTGCATTCTTCCCTCCCTTTTTCTCCCTAATTTGCCCCACTCTCAACTTTTTTCTCTCCCTTCCCCATCCTTTTACGCACCTGCAAGTGGATGTGAGGTATAGCAGGGCAACCTCCCGTGGGCTGACATATGAAGGATTGTGTACCCTCCTTGCCCCAACACCAGCAGTTTTCCTTCCCATCTTCAATGAATGCAGAATCCACACATTTTCAGGTCCCCGATCGTGACCCTTTTCTTTACATATCTCTCCTTATAACTGTCTGTGTCATACGGCCTCGTTGCTATTGTGTGTGAGTGTATATATATATATATATATATATATATATATATATATATATATATATATATATATGCCTAGTTTAGTGTATTTTAGTATATAATTTAGGGTGTAGTTACATGTGTCTATACAAAACTCCCAATGAGGGAAAAGGGTAAAGCAGAGCTCTTAATCACTGTGTATGTGGAGACGCGACCTAAGTGAAATTCGTTTCATTGCCTGAACAAGATGGTGCAGCGTCTAGCGCCGCCTCTTTATGAATGTGGAGTCGCTTGGGAAACGAGGAAGAAGTGGTTTGCTTAATGAGGCGGGATGGGTGAGGATGATTTTTTGTGGCGCTGATACCCGCCGCCCTCACTTTGTGAGAAAACGAAGTGATAAATCCCCCCACACCACCACAAAAAAAAACTGTGGAAGGGGAACAATCTCCACCAGCCATTTATTAAGAGATCGAGTCAATAAGACGATGGATCATTTTTATTTAAAAAGGGCGTAAACCACCCGCAGCATTTCGTTGAAGAATGAGGGTTTGGGGTTTGTCAGATTAATGAAAGCCCAGAATATTGCGGGGGGGGGGGACATAAATAGTCCCTTATTTGCCTGAATAATGGGGTCGGGGGGAGCCTTATTATAAACTCCCAATAACAAGTTAAAAAAGAGTACTCAAGAAGGTTGTGTTTGCACCCCCTTGTGGGTGGGGGGGGGGGGACTCCTTCGCCGTATTGGATGGGAGTTATAAAAAATAAATATGGCTGACCCATCCATTGATAAGAAGCGCCCCCTTCCTTATGCCGTTTGTTTTGTCGCTATTTACGGACTGAGGCAGTGGACACAGCACGTCGTGATCGGTATTTTCGAAGATTCGATATTATTCGCTGTGTGTGTTTCTAGAGTCCGTTTGGTTAGTTTGAGCTCCCCATTTGCTCTTTAATAACTTTAAGTGCCACGGTTTGGCCGAGTGGAAACACCGGTTGCGAATACAGTGAAGTTAGCCACATCGGGTGTGGTTAGTCACTGGATGGAGTCCCCCTCCCCCATCCTTTATATGATGTAGACTAGCATAGGTACCCGGCGTTGCCTGGGATAAAAAGTTCTATCGCAAATAAAGACTGATTCATATTGATTGAAATTTTATATTATGACACAAAGATATCGTAACTTGCTGATTATTTTTAATATTTGTGGGGTGAAGATAGATTCAGGAGAGTTGCGTACTCTCCTTATCATATAATATACTTGCAATGAGTAAATATTCTACCGCGCGCGCCCGGCAGTTTACGCGCACCCGTGAATGGCCGTTAGTTATGAGCGAACAACGATGTGGCCTCAGGAACAGATCGAGTCTTTCGATACAGATTCTAGAGCGACTCTTTTAAAAGGACTAATTACAAAAACGGCCCAGCGAACCCATTTGCCGGCCAATTAAAAAGTAAAGAAAATATATTGGACTGCAAATGTGAATTACGGTGAAGAAATAAGACGAAGCAAAGATACAAATGAATATCCATCTGCATAAGCCGCCCCAACCGTGAATAATAAGCTCGGATAAAATAAATGTAACGTTGTACTCGGGTAATTCATCCTTAAGGTGCATTTTGCATCGTCCTACTCTGTCCTCAATCCACTTGAATCTCATTCGTGGTTACATCACCCACAATTTCAATCCCATTCGTGATTAATTACCCTCGCCTACATTTGAATTTCATTCGCGTTTGTTTCCTCCCCAATTTGAATCATATTCGTGTCGACCTTTACCGGAGGGCCAGTCGAGTGACGTTGGCGACCATGGATCGCCATCTCTCCCTGTTGTCCGCCAGTCTCATCAGGTCCACAGTTCTTCGTCCATTACCAAGGTGTTGAAGAATCGTGTCCATAAGCTTTGATCTTTGTCTTTCTCTATCTGTCCACGGGACTCTCATCATTCTTCGCAAGAACCATATCTTTACTGCCTCCAGTCTTTTTACCATATTCTTCTTAAGTGTCCATGCTTCACAGCCATATGTCAATGTTGACCATACATAGATCTTAATATTCTTAATCTTACGTTCATGCTTGTAGAGATGTTCGTTAAAATTTTCATCATTTTTCCAAAGTTTGTTTTGGCAATGGCAATTCTTGTTTTTATATCCTTCTCACAGTCAACGTTTTCGGAAATAATGCATCCCAGATATTTAAATTCCTTCCCTTGTTGGATAATTCTGCCTTGAATTTGAACATTTACAATTAGTCTCTCTTGCCTTTTAGTTATTCCTATGACCTCTGTCTTCTTGATATTTAACATCAGTCCTCTTCTTTCACATGATTCCACCAGCTTGTCAACCAATCTTTGTATTTCTTTTCAGAGTCCGCCATTAACATGTCATCTGCATATTGCAAGTTGTTCACATTCCTTCCTCCTATTCTGATACCCTCTTGATTCTCTAGTTCTTCAATGCATTTTTGTCCATATAATAAGAACAGATTAGGTGATAGTACGCTCCCTTGTCTGACACCGCTGTGTATTTTTATCCAATCAGTCTTATCATTTAAGATCTTCACTGCTGCCTTTTGGTTCAAATACAGGTTATGTAACAGTCTTAGGTCCTTGCCATCCATTCCAATATCACTGAACATCCTCATCAATGGTTTGTGCCTCACCGTATCAAAAGCCTTTTTGAAATCGATAAAGCACATGAAGACATCCTTCTGCATCTCAACCATGATCATTCTCAGGGTGAATATTGCATTAATCGTTCCTTTACCTTTCCTGAACCCGTATTGCTCTTCCTGCACACAATTATCTATCGTCTGCTTTATTCTGTTTTTAATCACTCTCAGTATTATCTTCCCGAGTTGACTCATGATAGTAATCAACCGATGTTTCTCACATTCCAGGATGCCCTCCTTCTTTGCTATAGGTATGAAAGTTGACTCCCTCATTCTTTGTGTGGTATATAACCTGTATTGTAAATCATATTAGCTAACCTGGTCACTTTCTCTACTCCAAATTATCCAGTTGCTTCAATCATTTCCACAGAAATTTCATCCTCCAACGGTTTTGCCCTTTTTCATACATTTTGTTGGCATTTTTCACCTCTTCTTTAAGAATTGTAGGCCCATTCATCTCATCCTCTAGGTGTTGATGGTTAATTCTAATGTCATTGTACAGTACTGTCATATATTCTTCCCATCTCGTCAAAATTTCTTCCTTGTCCATTATGACGTTGCCTTGGTCATCCTTTTTTATTGTGCTCTTTGTTTGTTGTCTATTCACATTGAACTCCGTTATTTTTGCATACATCTCTTTCTGATTCACCTTTTCTAGCCGTTCAAGTTCACTACACTTCATTGAGCCATTCTTCTTTTCTCTCTTTACATCAGGGGTGGGGAAACCCTCGCCCGCGAGCCCAATTTTCATCGCCCCCTGAGTGATATATTTGTATGCACAAATTTTCAACACTAAAATTGAAATAATAATTGTATGTCCAATTTCCGTGGTGGCAGTAAATAAAAATGCACCACAATTTAAAACTCCTTAGTGTTCACACCTCCAGCTCCACATTTCTAATCCAACTCCCCCCCCCCCCTTCCACTCCTATAATTTGAATTCCATTTTGTGCTACTTTCCTCCTCCCCGCAATTTGAATAAAATTCGTGCAGACATTGCATGCAATTTGAACAACCCCTGCAATTTGAATCCCATACCCTTGCATAATTAGAATCTCATAGCTATTTACATACCTGCCAATTCAAATCTCTCTCGTGCCAACAATCCTAGTAATTTGAATCTCTCTCATCTTATAACTCCTGCAATTTGAAACTTATAGGTATGTATTTGTATTCTCCTAATTGGAATCCCATTTGTGCTCATATCATCCTCAATTTGAATCTCATTTGTGAATACACTACAATTTTAATCTCATTCATGTTCACCTTCCTCTCTCTTCCTCAATTTAAAATCTCATTAGTGCTCACACCTTCCACAATTTAAATCACATTCAGCGTGACATCATTTGCAATTTTAATCTCATTAATGTCCCCCTCTCCCCCCTCCCGCAATTTGAATCTCATACGTACTCACACCATCCCACATTTAAATCACATTCACCTGTCATCATTTGCAATTTTAATCTAATTTATGTCCCCCCCTTCCTCTCTTCTCTCCCGCAATTTGAATCTCATACGTGCTCACACCCTTCCCAATTTAAATCACATTCATTCCGACATCATTTGCAATTTTAATTTTATTTATGTCACCCTCTCCCCCCTCCTCCCTCAATTTGAATCTCATACGTGCTCACACCCTCCCCAATTTAAATTACATTCATGTGCCGTCATCGTTTTCAATTTTAATCTCATTTATGTCCCCCTCTCCCCCTCCCCGCAATTTGAATTTCCTTCGTTTGGAATTTTAATCTCATTCATGTCCCCCCCCCCTCTCCCCGTAATTTAATCGTTGTGAGTGGTGAAAACCTTTTTAAAAACTCAAATATCTGCTGGTACCTGTCTGCGCACAAACAAACACACACACACAGGCAGAAATGCTGATACACCCAACAAGGAAAAGTAAAAAACAATTCCAAGCGCTTTCGTATTTATTCTTAAAGACCTTTTCAACAAATCCTGAAACAACTTTATTGGAGATTTTATGTATGTAGTGATAATGGGGTCTAGTATGAACAAACCAGGGCTAATGTTGAAATTTGGGAACGTGTTAAGAATAAAGACGAAAGCGCTTGGAATCGTTTTTCACTTATCAAGGTGAACCTTGAACCTTATTTTTCACTTATCCTTGTTGGGTGTATCTACATAACTTTGACTCACGTGCACAGGCAGAAATATATAATAGATAGCCGTTGTTCGGATTCCGCGTTAATCAGTAGGTCCCTACTGATAAATAAAAGCATCTTAAATGAGTGCAGATCGATGGTAGAACCCCTCCCAATTTATTTTCTTCCCATGCCAAATTGGACGTAGAACAGGCGTTGTCCCTACTATTCGAACCAGGATTATGTGGTTAATTTAATGTAGAACTTGGAAAATTAATGAGAACATGTAGGTACATATCACAGGGGCGAATATTATATGAAATGTTATTAAAAAAAATTAATAATAATCCGTGGGGGAAAAAGTTTTTGTGATAGTTTCGTACTTAACTGCCATAACGAAAGGAGAAACAGTGGTTTACGCAACCGATCTGCACTCAGTATCAATTTACAATTTATCGTGGTATCCAAACCACGGATATTTACAATGTTGGCAGCCGGCGTGAACTCGACCAAAATCGGGACAACATCCGGCGACCATCCACACCCAATGTGGTTTAACTTCGCTCTCTTCGCAAACGGTATTTCCACTCTGTATCCTTAGCCTTCATTATTGGATAAGTCTGTCCTACGTAGCCATTATGACATCAGCGGCTCGTCCTGAACACACACAATTCGACCAAGATCATAAGGAAAATGAAAACAGGGGTTTTTTTTTAAGAGTCTCAATGATGCATTAACTCCCTATTACGAAATTACCCCAATTAAACCTGAGTGCACAATCTTTGCAAATAACACCAAATCACTAAAATTGGGTAAATTACAAAATTAGAGCAGTTTTCCCGTTAAACTGGGAAGTTTAGTAGCATGTGTATATTATTGAGTGTACACACATTGATCTACCTGTGTCGGCATAGAGTTGCGAAATAATAGGAATTGGGGAGAATAAAGTTGGCAGATGGAGGAAATTTAAATTATTCATGACTTCATCAGAAGAGATTTGGCGTAAATAACATAGAAAAGTTTCGACGCTCCCATTAACATATATCCATACCTAAACAAGAACTACCTGATGGCTTTGAATATCTTTCACGGGTTTGATCATCGACGGCGGCCGCTTGCGAAGAAAACTTGCAGAGGGGTCCCCCCATCCTCTTGTAATAGAATCGCCTCCTATGGGCAACATTTCTCTTAAGCACCACGAAAGGGACCTAGACCCCCTTAATAAGATTGGTTGTTTGATTCAATGAGTGGATTGGGGAGTGGAATGAAATGAATTGATTGGTTGTACAAGAGAACCAAATCTCTCTTTCGTGGTCGAAGAATCCTACCTCTTCGATAACTTAAAAGGAACTTTATTGGACGCTACAAATTAATGAATATTATATAATAAAAAAATAGCTACCAGAATTCATGGTGACAAATGCATCGTGTCTACTTTTGTGGATGGGAATGAAGATATTATTGCAATGATCCAAGACTTTTATAAGATTGCAAAGTCCTCCCTCGCCTACATTTATATATGCATATAATTTGATAAATAAAAAAAAGGAGCCTAATAAAATGCCATTACGAACATTAGCACTAGGAGATCATAAGGAGCCTTATTCGAAATTAAATAATTTACTAAAATTATATCTCAGAGTTGAATGAATGTACTATTCATTTTATTGAAGGAATGTACTATTCATTTTATTGAAGGAATGTACTATTCATTTTATTGAAGGAATGTACTATTCATTTTATTGAATGAATGTACTATTCATTTTTTTGAAGGAATGTACTATTCATTTTATTGAAGGAATGTACTATTCATTTTATTGAAGGAATGTACTATTCATTTTACTGAAGGAATGTACTATTCATTTTATTGAAGGAATGTACTATTCATTTTATTGAAGGAATGTACTATTCATTTTATTGAAGGAATGTACTATTCATTTTATTGAAGGAATGTACTATTCATTTTATTGAAGGAATGTACTATTCATTTTATTGAAGGAATGTACCATTCATTTTATTGAAGGAATGTACTATTCATTTTATTGAAGGAATGTACTATTCATTTTATTGAAGGAATGTACTATTCATTTTATTGAAGGAATGTACTATTCATTTTATTGAAGGAATGTACTATTCATTTTATTGAAGGAATGTACTATTCATTTTATTGAAGGAATGTACCATTCATTTTATTGAAGGAATGTACTATTCATTTTATTGAAGGAATGTACTATTCATTTTATTGAAGGAATGTACTATTCATTTTATTGAAGGAATGTACTATTAATTTTACTGAAGGAATGTACTATTCATTTTATTGAAGGAATGTACCATTCATTTTATTGAAGGAATGTACTATTCATTTTATTGAAGGAATGTACTATTCATTTTATTGAAGGAATGTACTATTAATTTTACTGAAGGAATGTACTATTCATTTTATTGAAGGAATGTACCATTCATTTTATTGAAGGAATGTACTATTCATTTTATTGAAGGAATGTACTATTCATTTTATTGAAGGAATGTACCATTCATTTTATTGAAGGAATGTACTATTCATTTTATTGAAGGAATGTACTATTCATTTTATTGAAGGAATGTACTATTAATTTTACTGAAGGAATGTACTATTCATTTTATTGAAGGAATGTACTATTCATTTTATTGAAGGAATGTACTATTAATTTTACTGAAGGAATGTACTATTCATTTTATTGAAGGAATGTACTATTCATTTTATTGAAGGAATGTACTATTCATTTTATTGAAGGAATGTACCATTCATTTTATTGAAGGAATGTACTATTCATTTTATTGAAGGAATGTACTATTCATTTTATTGAAGGAATGTACTATTAATTTTACTGAAGGAATGTACTATTCATTTTACTGAAGGAATGTACTATTCATTTTATTGAAGGAATGTACTATTCATTTTATTGAAGGAATGTACCATTCATTTTATTGAAGGAATGTACTATTCATTTTATTGAAGGAATGTACTATTCATTTTATTGAAGGAATGTACTATTAATTTTACTGAAGGAATGTACTATTCATTTTATTGAATGAATGTACTATTCATTTTATTGAAGGAATGTACTATTAATTTTACTGAAGGAATGTACTATTCATTTTATTGAAGGAATGTACTATTCATTTTATTGAAGGAATGTACTATTCATTTTATTGAAGGAATGTACCATTCATTTTATTGAAGGAATGTACTCTTCATTTTATTGAAGGAATGTACTATTCATTTTATTGAAGGAATGTACTCTTCATTTTATTGAAGGAATGTACTATTCATTTTATTGAAGGAATGTACTATTAATTTTACTGAAGGAATGTACTATTCATTTTATTGAAGGAATGTACCATTCATTTTATTGAAGGAATGTACTATTCATTTTATTGAAGGAATGTACTATTCATTTTATTGAAGGAATGTACCATTCATTTTATTGAAGGAATGTACTATTCATTTTATTGAAGGAATGTACTATTCATTTTATTGAAGGAATGTACTATTAATTTTACTGAAGGAATGTACTATTCATTTTATTGAAGGAATGTACCATTCATTTTATTGAAGGAATGTACTATTCATTTTATTGAAGGAATGTACTATTCATTTTATTGAAGGAATGTACTATTAATTTTACTGAAGGAATGTACTATTCATTTTATTGAAGGAATGTACCATTCATTTTATTGAAGGAATGTACTATTCATTTTATTGAAGGAATGTACTATTCATTTTATTGAAGGAATGTACCATTCATTTTATTGAAGGAATGTACTATTCATTTTATTGAAGGAATGTACTATTCATTTTATTGAAGGAATGTACTATTAATTTTACTGAAGGAATGTACTATTCATTTTATTGAAGGAATGTACTATTCATTTTATTGAAGGAATGTACTATTAATTTTACTGAAGGAATGTACTATTCATTTTATTGAAGGAATGTACTATTCATTTTATTGAAGGAATGTACTATTCATTTTATTGAAGGAATGTACCATTCATTTTATTGAAGGAATGTACTATTCATTTTATTGAAGGAATGTACTATTCATTTTATTGAAGGAATGTACTATTAATTTTACTGAAGGAATGTACTATTCATTTTACTGAAGGAATGTACTATTCATTTTATTGAAGGAATGTACCATTCATTTTATTGAAGGAATGTACTATTCATTTTATTGAAGGAATGTACTATTCATTTTATTGAAGGAATGTACTATTAATTTTACTGAAGGAATGTACTATTCATTTTATTGAATGAATGTACTATTCATTTTATTGAAGGAATGTACTATTAATTTTACTGAAGGAATGTACTATTCATTTTATTGAAGGAATGTACTATTCATTTTATTGAAGGAATGTACTATTCATTTTATTGAAGGAATGTACCATTCATTTTATTGAAGGAATGTACCATTCATTTTATTGAAGGAATGTACTATTCATTTTATTGAAGGAATGTACTATTCATTTTATTGAAGGAATGTACTATTAATTTTACTGAAGGAATGTACTATTCATTTTATTGAAGGAATGTACTATTCATTTTATTGAAGGAATGTACTATTAATTTTACTGAAGGAATGTACTATTCATTTTATTGAAGGAATGTACTATTCATTTTATTGAAGGAATGTACTATTCATTTTATTGAAGGAATGTACTATTCATTTTATTGAAGGAATGTACTATTAATTTTACTGAAGGAATGTACTATTCATTTTATTGAAGGAATGTACTATTCATTTTATTGAAGGAATGTACTATTAATTTTACTGAAGGAATGTACTATTCATTTTATTGAAGGAATGTACTATTCATTTTATTGAAGGAATGTACTATTCATTTTATTGAAGGAATGTACTATTCATTTTATTGAAGGAATGTACTATTCATTTTATTGAAGGAATGTACTATTCATTTTATTGAAGGAATGTACTATTCATTTTATTGAAGGAATGTACTATTCATTTTATTGAATGAATGTACTATTCATGTTATTGAAGGAATGTACTATTCATTTTATTGAATGAAATCGCCGTCGACCTCAACCACGGCCTCCAGGCGGGGTCGCAACCTGCTGCAGACCTTCTCGACTTGGTTAGTGCACGGGAAACCTTTGGTCTTTCTCTCTCTCAACCACGCCCCACACATAATAATCCAAGGGGTTGCAGTTTAGAGAGTTGGGAAACCAGATGTTCGGAGTGATGTATTCAAAGAAATCTTGTGACAGCCAAGACTGGATCCTCCCGCGTGTGTCTCACGGTGCAGAATTCCACTGTTACTCGTACGGCTTTCCAACGGTCACCACCTGGATCCAGGGCAACACTAACTCCTCCGGGCACTTGATGTAGTCCTTCGTATTGAGTCTGAGGCCTTCCAGAAAGAGAACACTGAGCATAACGTGACCTTCGTGGTGGTTTCCGAGCCATCCTGACCTCGTAATCATAACCTGACTCATATACATAGGCGTCTAATAGACTATATCAGCTCTTATAAAGGAAATTTCAAAGTTTAATACCTCAGATGGGCAATTCAACACTAATCCCTTAAAACGATTATCCTTTAATATTTTTTTTTTAATATGAAGAGTAGATAATGAAATTTACCTGGTACATAAAGGCATGCATGCATTTAATATATTTTTTGAAGATTTCATATGATACAATCGTATATTCAGGAAGATACTAAATAATCTAACAAAATAAAATATTGACACGTACAAAATAAGAGAACGATCATTCACAGAATCGCTTAGCAAGCAAATAGACTAGAAACAAAGCAAGATTTGACAACGATAAAACTTAAAACACTTAATATCAGATGTTGAAGCCTTTGATCTTTATTACTTCATCGCAACGGCCACCACAGGACCTCATCAGTTTCTTTCAAAATTCTGGTGTTATTTTGTTCCATTCTTGCTTAATTTTTGTCCATAAATCCGTCACAGTTGAAGGATGCTGGTCTGGAACTTTGTCTCCAATGATCTTCCAGAGGTTCTCAATCGGGTTCAGGTCCGAGCTCGGAGCAGCCCACTTCATTACTTCGATATCTTCTTGTTATAAATAGTATTTTACTCGCTTTGCAGTATGGCATGCGCTTTGTCCTGCATAAATACTGCTTAATTATTCATAGATGCTCTGAGTGAAGGTATAACATGCTGGACTAGAGTTATCTAGGTACACATTCGCATTTGCCTTTCCAATTCGCACTAGCGCACCAACTCCTTCTAACAAAAACATCCCCTACCTCCTCTTTGTTTGCCAGAATTTCTAACACGTTTAAGATTAAGTCTGTCACCTGCAGCGCACCTAACAAAGCGTCTCCCATCAGATCCAACTAAATTAAATTTACTTTCGTCGCTGAAATGAATTTTATCCCAATCGTCATCCCTCCAAACAACATGAGCTTCAGCATATTCGAGTCTCGCCTTCTGGTTGTTCTTACTGATGATTGGTTTGGTTGCTGGAGAAGAGCTTTTAAACCAGACGCATTGAGGCGACGGGACACTGAAACTGCTAACGTCTTTGCCACTATTCGTCTTAAATTTTCGAGAAATTCATGCTGCAGTCTCGAAGGGATCCTTCATAGAGAAGCGTCTAATAGCACTGTCTTCTCAGACGGTGGTTATGTGGGTTCGACCGACTTTTGCAGGAGATTTATAGTATTTGTTTTCATTGTATAACTTCAGAACGCGCGAAATCTCACTCTTGGACGCTCCTACTTCTCTTGAAATCGCAGAAAGAGTCCTCCCTGAGTTCTTCAAGCGAATAATTCTCTAACTAAGCTCAGGAGTCACTTTCGCTTGTGGTGGCATCTCCGGAGAGTGATTACGACAACAATTGCGTTTGTCCAGTTCTTACCTACTGAGCAAAATGTTGCCAGATGATTTGTTGAAACTTCTAGTATGTTCCTGAAAAAATCTTTCTTTTATTTTGCATGTTTAAATATTTTATTTTGTTAGTTTATTTAGTATAATTTCTTGAATTTACGATTGTATCATATGACATCTTATATTATATATATTAAATGCATGCCTTATGTAGGATGGAAATTTATTACATACTCATCATATTTTTTCAAATATTTAAAAAAAAGGAATATTCTCTTTTCCTTGGTAGTATATATATATATATATATATATATATATATATATATATATATATATATATATATATATATATATATATGAGAGGCGACTCCAGGTCATTAGCGTCACTCGGGCTCATCACAGATTTCGCATAAGACACATGTATAAAAGAAGATAAGGGACATAATGCACGCCGCAGACTTATATGTACACTGATCATTTAACAATAAAACAGAAATATAGTTTTAATATACAACTTACTCACTTCATTTATACATGAACTCCAGTTGTCTTGGTTTGATGGTGAACTCTTATAATATCCTGTCGTGCAGCTCCTTCTTCTTGTCCAAGTCGTTTAAAATGTCTTTCTCCATTTCTAAGTTAAGGGTAAAAATAAAGCAACCCTGCAAAGCACAACTGATCTTTACACACAGACAAAGAGAATAACAGCAATCAAATAACGACAGCGGCATGCCAACAAACATTAGCCAGAGACCGATCTGACTTTCGCCTGTACTGTACTCTTGACAAGAGATGCCAGTTATTCTTTTACACATACCAGGCTCGGTCGTATTAGCCCGAGTTTCTGGATAATATTTCGTTCCTTTAAGAATATTTTAGAACGAAGACCTTTCATAGATTGGAATTTAAATCCTAATCTCTATAGAAATCTATTGTTTCAAGAAAACATTGAATTTTAATTTCTTTTAATTTTTTTACGATTATAGATAACAACTTGGGCTGTAACTTCTGAGCGCGTGTGAACGATGTCGAGAGAACGTCTGCTACGAATGATATTTTTTGACACAGTGCACCTCTAAGACGACCGCCAGATTATGAACGAAAATATATCTACTGTGACCAGGCTCAATAAAAGGAGCCCGAGTTATTGGCTAAAATTACTTACTTGAAGTTAGTGTTGGCAGAAATGAAACCAGCTTGCGAATACACGTTCACTTTACTAAATTTATACTCGGACTAAGCCCGAACAGCCTGAGTGCCGGAGTCGCCACTGATATATATATATATATATATATATATATATATATATATATATATATATATATATATATATATATATATATATATATATATATATATATATATATAGTTTGTCCTATCTTTCCGTTCTATACATCTCCCAATTTCCTTCTTAAGTTTTTATTGGTTCACGTGTTAACCCACACTAAATTATTCAGGTTTATCGTGCAGAAATGCGTCTGAGCCAGGTCTATAAAATTCCTGTAAATTTATATAGGTAAGTAAAGGCAAACAGAGGTTGACAGGCTATTTTATTTTATTGAGAAGAAACAAAATCATGATAAATGTACGTTACACACCAGGCATGTACATATCTGCTTACAAAAATCACCATTGTATTTGAATGTTGAGGCCAGCTATTCTCCATCAAAGGCACGCGTTCGAGACTTTCTCTTGTGTACTGGTGTATCAGCAGATGTTGCCCGGCTTCTTTCAAGCGACCAGCAGATATCAGCCATCATTGTCACGCTCCAATTGCCTTGATAGCGGTGCTCCATTTCGGATATATCTTGAAGTCACCCAAGTTGGCAGGAAAGTAGTCAGGATGGCTATGGAGGAAATACATTTTTATGTTCATCCGTACGTCAGCCGTCTCATATGCTTGAAGCATGTCCCCAACTCTTTCCTTGTAGTCATCGGCTTTTGTGTTCCCCAAGAAGCCTGTTACAACTGACTTAAAATTATTCCAAGCACTTCTTTCATAAGGTGTTAATGCTTCAGTAAAGCCCGTATCTGAAAGAAGTTCACGAATCTGTGGTCCAACAAATATGCCGGCTTTCATTTTAGCATCACTTACAGAAGGGAATTTGTGGGACAGGTACTTAAACCCTTCTCCATCTTTCGAAAGTGCTTTTACAAAGTTCTTCATCAATCCCAGCTTTATGTGAAGTGGAGGTAGAAGCACTCTCTCCGCTGGTACAAGTGGTAGAGCTTTGACGTTATGACGGCCAGGTACAAATTCTGCCCGTTGTGGCCATTGCACTTGTCGGTAGTGTACGGAATCTGCACGGCTGTCCCACAAGCATAAAAAGCATGTATGTTTTGTGTAGCCTCCCTGCAGCCTTAACCAAATACTTAGAACCTCCAGGTCACCACAAAGAAGCCAGTTGTGATCCTGATATTGTATGTTGTTAAGAAGAAGTGACATGGTAGCGTAGGTTTCTTTTAGGGTGACGAAATGCGCAATCGGCAATGATTCTACTTTTTTGCCATTAAAAAGTACCACGGCTTTCAGACTCCTTGTAGAGGAGTCGATAAAGAGCCTCCATTCTTCAGAATGGTATCCCTTTCCCATGTGTTCCACAAGACCTGAAACATCATGGCAATACACCATGTCATCTGTCTTAGTAAAGTACCGCACAAATTCCTGTTCTCGATGCCTATACCATGCAAAGTGTGTGCTGCTTCCCAAAAGATTTTTCTCTGCTAACCTTGAGCCTAGCAATTGTGCAGATTCTTTTAACAGCCCAAGATCTCGAACAAGGTCATTTAGCTCACTTTGTTCAAACAACTGAGAACTTTTCAAAAGGATCCCAGTAGGGTTAAACTCTTCATCCACATCTGCATCTTCACGGTCACTACTTTAAGAGTTACTAGAACTGCTACGGTGCACATTCTCAGGACATATTGGTACTGGGACGTCATCACTGTGTAGTACAGGTCGCATAGCTGATGGAATGTTTGGATATTTAATGTGTTTCATGCTTTTAGCATTCCTCTCCAGCGGTTTCACCATACAAAAATAGCAGTCATCATGTTGATTTTTCGGTTCCCGCCAAACCATTGGTATAGCAAATGGCATTGACTTAGGTTTCCCTTTAATCCAATGGCTGAACCCAGAAATACAGTTCACAAAGGCAAAGTGAGGAGCCTATGGCTTGTCCTGATCTTCTAGTTCAATGGCAGAGTAGGCACGATAGAGACGTTTTACTGAAGATGTAATAGTGCGCTTCTGTTTTGAGGGTGTGTACTTTCCGCATATGTAGCAGAACGAGTCAGAATGGTTCTTGCAAGTCTGAGGCATCCTTCAGTTAATCTGCAACAAAATAAATAAACATAAGACACAGTCAATGATCACACGCGGACATTACACAGTAATAATTCATACATAGCTGCCTATGCACCTAACTCTATAACACATGCTGTGCAACACAAAAACTAAAACCTCAGGAGCAAAACGAATACTACCACAGTGTTCAGCGCGCAAAATTGGTCTGGAAAATGATATTGTCATTTATGTTGCATTTTTGATGCAGTCCAGTGTTATTGGTATAAAGTGAAATTCAAATCAAATAGACAAAGCATCATTTAAATGAAAAAGACTTAGGAGAGAAAGGGGACGGAGCATGTAAACTTACCGGATTGAACTGTGAGGAAAACTCAACTGCGGGGGGGACGAGAAGTAAGCGCGGTGGATGAGGGAGTGGTTAAACTAGACCTCGCTTGTGTCGTTATTAAGGGAAAGATTTAATATTTTAATATACATATATATATATATATATATATATATATATATATATATAGATATATATATATATATATATATATATATATATATATATATATATATATATATATATATATATATATATATATATATCTTTAGCAAGGAATAACAAAAGTATTGAAAATTCTAATATTTATAAGGATGATACAGAGGAGAGGGAACACCCACAAAAAAGCAAAAAACCAATCAACGAAATCAATTAATATGAAATGAAAGCCTTAGAAGGAGCGAAGATAAATACAAACTAAGATCATAAATATCCGATGCATGGTCAAAAGTTTATTTACCATAGTTACACAACAGCAAAGTAATCGAAAATTGAGCATATTATATATTTTGTACGTTAAATACAAATTGGTATCATATTGCAAAAAATAGTAAAACATTACTATGATTACGGCAAAAATATCAAACGAACGTTTCAAAAAGTATCTGATACATCTATGAAAACCAGTTAGTATTTTGTATTTTGTGATATGGCCTTTCGTCGCTAGTACAGCTTCCAACCGTTTTGGACATTTACTTATGAGGTTCTTACAAATATTTGTAGGTATCTTGGCTCATTCTTCTTGGCATATTCTTTTTAAATCTATTAGATATCTTGGGTCCCTTTTCTGAATCTTTAGTTTTAATTCTCGCCACAGGTTCTCGATAGGATTTAGGTGTGGCGACTGACTTGGCCATCCCATAACCTTTATTTTCTTCTGCTGAAACCACGCTGCAATGCCCTTGGTTGTATGTTTTGGATCATTGTCCTGCTGGAATGTCCATGGTCTTGGCAACTTCAAGTCATCTGCAGACTGTAAGAGATTATCATCCAGAATCCTGCGATACATCTGAGCATTCATTTCCCCAGGACCTGCAGAGGAGAAGCAACCCCATACCATTATGCTGCCTCCTCCAAACTTCACTGTTGGGATTGTATGTTTAGGATTATGCGCTGAGTTTTTCTGCCTCCAAATGTGACTAACACTATTCCGCTCAAATAACTCAATCTTCGTCTCATCAGACCATAGTACAGCGTCCGCAAAACTTGCAGGCTTCTCTAAATATTTATTGGCAAAATTGAGACGATTTCTGGCCTAAATTGGTTTCAACAAAGGTGTCTTTCTTGGTGTGCGAGATTGTATTTTTGCATACATTTGTCCCAGCTGCTTCCAAATCTTTCTGAATTTCAGATCGAGTCACTCAAGGGTTCTTCTTTACTTTACGGACTATATGTTTAGCCGCATGGTTTGAAATTTTAGATGAACGCCCTCAACGTGGTAGACTTGGAGAGGACTGATATGACGTGAACCGGCGAATCGTGTCACCAATGGTTAGGATTGGCATTTTTAGCATAGATAAAATTTTTCTATAGCCCAAACCATGTTTATGTAACTGAACAATTAGTTCTTTGCTCCTTTTTGGCAATTTTTTAGAATTAGAGTGTTGAACGACGACCTCCTTCTCATGCAGCTCTCAGACACTGATGAGGTCCGCTGTTTCACGTGGACGAAGAAGATTATTTTTCTAGAAAGTTCTACAGCATTCCTGTCACGTAAACCACTCTGGAATGTTCGAGAACTATTTATTATCGCTTTAAAACTAATTTTGTGGGTGTGTTGAATACTTTTTGAGGTGATAATCTAACACTTTTGTCGATATTATATCAATGCTTTACTATTTGTGTATTTTAATACCGAATTTGTATTCAACGTACAAAATACATAAGATGTTCAATTTTCGATTACTTTGCTGTTGTGTAACTATGGTAAATAAACTTTTGACTATGTATCGGATTTTTATTGCACATAGTCTGTGTGTGTGTATATATATATATATATATATATATATATATATATATATATATATATATATATATATATATATATATATATATATATATATATATATATGATTAAACTCATTTATTCCATACTTGACATAATATAAATTAATATTTTGGCGTATATTTGATCAATAATTAATATTTTATGTGTCCTTTTGCTTTTATAACTTTTTATGCGTTTTTGCATACCTGAGACTAACTTGGCACAGGTGGTTGGCTCAATTTTCTGCCACTCTTCATGAATTTTGGCTGTTAATCCACTTTTTGAGGAACATTTGTGCACCCTCACTCTTGTGCCCAAGTGTGACCACAAATGTTCAATATGATTGAGGTCTGGAGATAAGGCGGGCCATTCCATCAATGTCACCCATTTCTTTAAAAAATAACCCTTTGAGACTAGATGTGCGGCATAGAGCATTGTCTTGTTGGAAGATTACACCATCTGGGATGTCATCATTGAAAATTTTACTTAAGGAAGGTCGATAAACCTAGTTTAACATGCTGGTGTAAATGTTGGAATTCATTCTGCCTCACAAGTGAACAACAATCCTGGACCTGAAGACGACATGCAGCCCCAAATCATTACACCTCCACCTCCAAATTTGACTGTTTGGGACAACATATCTCGGATCATAAGCTTCCCCAACTCTTCGACGAACATAAACAACTCCAGTGGTTCCAAAGATCTGAGGAGAAATACAATTTTTACTGGTCATTTTTTGGTATCCAATAAATTGGTGGAAACTAATGTGGAGAACCTATCTCAAAGTTGCTTTCATCAGATCTAACAACTTTAGCCCAATCATCATCAGTCCAATCTTCATGCTTTTTAGCCCAAATAATCGCTTCTTCTAGTTCCCCTGAGACATCCACGGTTTCTTTCTAGCATCACATCCTTTGAGCCCAGCTTCTAATAACCTTATTCTCACTGTGCGTCTTGATACTCTGTTTGTTGCTGCCCAAAACTCAGCAGCTACATCAAAATAGCTTTCTTTTCCTATCGTCCAGAGATGTCCTCTTCAGCAACCACTCTTCCCTCGGAGTTGGACACCTTTTGCGACCTTGACCATCATGGTTTTTGAAAGAATTATTGTACCTTTTTAATGGTTGTTTGGACACCGTTTCTCGAGCATTTCAATTTTCTTGCAAATTTGACTTGGGATAATCCCTCTCTGGACAATGCAATGATTTGAGCTCTTTGAGCTTCAGGAATTTGTTTCTTCAGAGACAGCTTTAACAAAGAATTACCTCTTGTAAGTTAGCAATAAGATAATCACTGAAAAAGTAGGAATAAACGTTAGTATCACACATTGAATGGCAGAAGGTTGCCCCAACCACATATACACAATATGCAAAAACGCATAAAAGCGGTTATAACATTAACAGGAGCACATATCAAATGTTAATTATTTATAGAATATATGCAAAAAATGTTTATTTTTATTATGTCAAGTACGAGTATGAAATAAATGAGTTTCAATCATATTCTTCACTTTTCCATACTTGCCGCATAATTTTGACCAAGACTGTATATAGTCTTTAGGGACATCGTAGGAAAGATTAGGAGGTAAATATTGCGAATTCAAAATATGCAAATGAGTGTATTTACTCTTGGCATGGGATAAGAGTTATTCTGGAAAAAGGTTCTTAGAACTTCAAATTCTTCATGAATACGCGAGAAAGAGGAAGACACGATAGATGAGAGTGTTAATCTCAGTTTCTAGGACAAATCACAAAAACTAAAAAGAATTGTACCCACTCCATTGAAGGTCGCTTTTCTGTAAACGGATGTTGGTAAGCCTTGATTGGTCTTTTTAATTAAAATGTCTAAAAAGGGAAGGCAACTTTCTTTTTCTGTTTCGATCGTAAATCTAATATTTGGATGAATGGAATTGAGGTAATTAAAAAACTGGTTGGCCTGGTCCTGGTTATTAAACACTGCACAGCTGTCGTCTACAAATCTTGTGTAAAATAGTGGTTTTAAAGAAAAATGACATTCAATCGAAAGAGTAAAATTGTCAAACGACCCCTTTACACAAGAGTACCCCCGAGTGGTCTCTTCGTTAGACTCCTCGTGCGATATGGTTTCCACACTTTCTTACTTCCAATAACTTTATACCACTTTAGTACTAACCTCTCTCAACAAACTTTCTGGCTGGGGTGCTGTCGTGTATTTGTGCTTCCCTAGTGTTAAGGATAATTTAGTTCCCGAACGAGAATCTTGATAAGAATGGACGATTCCTCTGGTCAGAAGTTCCCTCTAGCTCTAAATTTATATTAGGGTACCGGAAAGTACTGTAATATCCATGATGTATTGTAGTAGTTCAATGAAAAACGGAAAATAAAATATTCAATCTAAAACATAATTGGCATCATTAGGAATAACACTTCGCCATCGTGAAACACGTTTTCTGATTCTTGGGTCAAAAATATCTGTTTCTTTCGAAGAGAACCAGCATTTGGGTGCTGTTCCAACATTTTCATCGCTTCCTAATGTGTTCCCACTGTTAAATGTCCAATTCGAATAAGGAACTGTCTGTTTTGCAAAATGTTGGTTTAACCGAAGCTTTATTCTCAGAAGACAGCTCATGAGGTATCCAAACACCCCTCAATACACATTTTAATTTTTCTTGATGGTCTTAAACAGTGACTTACTTTACTGGCCCACCACCTCTCTTCGGTGAGATAGTAAGACCCTTAAGAAAGCCACCACGCTTCCTGAGTCGGTTCACAGGTCCCTAAGAGAAGAGATATTGATTGAGGTTTGGGCAGTCTATAATAAGTGTTTGATGTTGTCTGGGCTTTGGTTGCATGTTTGTGTGGTGACAAGGTTTATCTGTGTTTGTAGTGTTGATTATTATGGGGGAGGGCTCGTGTTGGATGCTGTTTGGTGGTAGTATGTTCAAGTATCTAAGGGTGGAGGTAATTTGGATGTGTTTGATTAAGTTGGGGTTTGGTGGTGGGAGATGGACGTTATTGTAGAGGTGTTGGGAGTAGTGTCTTCGAGCTTTTTTTTTCTTATGTCTGGGTGGTGAGGGCTTTGGTGTCGCATAGTTGTTGTGATGGGGACAGGTCAAAGGCTCTGCTGAAAGGTTAGATGTTCATGATGTCTTGGTGTATTTTGATTGGCAGTATTTTTGTTTCAGTGTGTAGGTGTAGGGTGGGTGTGCTGTCTGTATATCCTGTGATTGTTGTGTGTGGTTTGGAGTGTTGCGTGAGATTTGGTTGTGGTTGGGTGTCATGCTGGTGCTGATTAGTATAGGGTGATGCGGGTGAATTGTTTGTATAGAGTAGTGAGAGGCTCTTTCTGTTGTCCAAATGTAATCTTTGATAGGGCTTTGATGGCGTTGATTTTCCTTATGACCTTGTTTGAATCTCATGTGGGAGTCTAATGCGAGTTCTAGAAGGTGGGGGGGGGGGGGTTAGTCGATAGGTGTTGTCCGTTTAGTCTGATTTTGTAGTGTTCTTTTCGATTCTTGGTTGTGGGGTGTGAAAAACGCTATTGTTGATTTGTTAGCCGAGGTAGTCATGCTGTTTCGTGTGAGGCAGTGTTCTAGTGTGTATATATGTTATTGAAATGTCTTGTTTGCTGTTATGATTGAGGGGTGTTGTGCTGTGAGTGAGATGTCGTTTGGAGTTTGTGGTTGGGGGATCTCATGTGGTGGAATAATAGGGGTGAGAGAAATGGCTCATTGTAGGACTCCATTGTAGAGTAGTCAAGTGTATGATTTAAGGGTTCGGTGGGCGACTTTGGCTGTCTGCCAAAAATGAATTTTATTATCCACTTTTTGTCGTTGTTCAGGGGGAAGGAGTCAGGATTTAATGTGCTAGGATGAGTTTTGGTACTTTTATACGTACGAACAGGTTGAAGCCATCGATTATGTATTGTCTGAGGTTGGCGAAGAGGGTCTTGGTTGAGTGTGCTTTCCTGAAACCATGATGTGTCTGAGACATATATTTCAGCTTATTCTTTTGTGTCTTAGTTTTTCCACTGTTTTTCATAGTGTGCGCAGAAGTGAGATTGGGTAGTAACAGTTGGCTTGTGTTACGAGTTTGTCTGGTTTTAATGTGGGTATGATGTGGGCTAGTTTCCAGATTAAAGGATTGTGTTGGTGAGGCAGGAGTGGTTAAAAATTTCTGTGATGGCTGAGATTGCTGTATTGCCCAGGTGCTTGAGATGCATGCTAGATATGTTGTCTGGACCAGTGGCTTTAGAGGTTTTGAGCGATTTGACGGTTTGTTGGACATTTTATGAGGTAAAGGGGGTGCTTGGTCTTTGGATATGTGTGGACTTGTTTTGGGTTTTTTTTGGGGGGGGGGGGATTTGTCTGTGGGTTGAGAGGAAGGTAATGCACGAGTAGTGTTTCATGAGAATGTTGTCTATCTGTTCCAATTTGGTTGTTTCCTGGGTATTAAATTTCTTGGAAAACTCTTTGAACCTCAGATGTAATACCTCTACTACTGCAGCTTTGATGGTGCCATTCTCCCATTAATCCTGCTGACCTTGTTTGCAACATCGCACTAAACTAGGTACTTGAAAATGCAGCATCACATTCGGATACTCTTAATAATTTAGGCACCGGCAAGGAAATGCCACATGATATATGGTGGCTTGTTTGTATGCCCCCCCCCCCGGCTCCAGTTACCGCATTTCGCCTTCCAGCCCCAAACTCCCGCAGTTTTCTTTCCTGGTCACAATGCCTACAGGGGAATCTGCAGCTATATATTTTCCACACATTTTCACTTCCTCTTTTTTCACCACTTTCCTTACAAACTTTCCTCGTGATACACCCTCGTTGCTGTATCACAAAAACTAATATTTATGCCTTGGCGAGTCACAAAATGGAAATGCAATGTATTAATCCTGCAAAATCCGGCCCACGTGGGTATCTACTTAATGTGCGTTCCTCTACAATCACTGCCTTGTGTGTTGACCACTTAGGAGTGAGAGTTGTAATTATCCCTCTTTGCTTTAACTTCAAATATCTATTTGTGTTTTATTTTGTTATTCTCTGCTAAATCTCTGTCCGAGAAGGGCTCGGCCCCAAGATTTATCAAGGGGATGAAAGAGGGCTTAGATAATTTATTCTGTCAATTATTCTAATTTATGCACGAATAATTTGTTGCTAGTTTATTCGCCGCTTAAATTATATTTTGTTTGAGATCAGCTCTGCCATCTGTATGGCACAGAAAGGAGCAACTTTACATATGGATATTAAGCCATGTACTATTAAACGCATGTCGGGAACATCTCTTGTCTTGAGTCATTAACTCGCTAGATGTGATATTTCGAAGTCTTTCCCAGATATTGGTCTACTGCAATCAGAATAGATAATAATATATAAACCATGTTTTCGAGTATTCAAATTACAGGAATATTTTTGGTAATATAATATGAAACAACTATGAGTACAGTCATGGCCAACTGTTTTTAGACCACTATATTTATTCATAAAAGAAAATGAATGGAACTGATCAAACGTTGCATTTTGTTTTAGTTTGTTTGGGCCTTAATTTGAAGGTGAAATATACAAATATATAAGGCTGTGTTCACACCAAGCAAATCGAATCAATTCATGGAGAATCACTCCTGATTCGTATTGATTCGCCACGTTAATTCCTATTGAACCGTTTACACCAAGCGAATCGAATCAATTCATGGACAATCATGGCGAATCTAAGTCAGTGATTAGCGCGGTCCTATTATTTCATCACTCACGGTGAGTCCACCAAAGAGTGAGCGCGATGATGCCAGACGTCCTAATTAAGTTAGTTCAAGAGCAACGTGTGCATTATATGATCCTTACCGTCCTGTGCACCGAGATCGGGATGCCATTGCTGCTGAAATGAAATGCACAGGCTAGTTTTGAATTTTTATTCGCTGCAATATTTTTTACGTACCCAATAACAGAAGAAATGGGCGCGATGCGAGAGATAAGTTACCGCTAACAATAACCTTTACTAATATATACTACTAGTAATAATCTAATAATAATAATTTCTTCAGGTCCAACTGCACGTCAGTGATTAGTATTCTGCTTTCTTATAAATGGTTCAATCAACTCCACTAGCATTTTAAATTGTTCTCTGGTCATCCTGAAGAAATCATAAATTTTCTCTGGATTGTTTACCAAATCTGGGAATAAATTTCCCAAACTCCTAAATTCATGTCTATCATGAATTTCCTGCAACCATAATCTTCTTTGACGCCTACGCCTACGCCGCCTCAACCACAGCAACCCCGCTATTCCAGACAGTGTGTCAACATCCATACTCCTCAAATGCAGCCTACACACTAGGCGTAGGCGTCAAAGAAGATGTTGATTCTGATAATTTGACTCAGTCAATGTGAACGGTGCTGCTTCAAAATAAATCGAAGTGAATGATTCTCCAAGAATTGATTAAATTCGATTCGCTTGGTGTGAACGCAGCCTTAGAGCCCAAGCCCATTTTATTACTAAATACAGTCAATTGATGCGCTCAAGCAATATTTACGCTGATGTCATTCGTTCCTCAGGACTAATTCAATTCGTTATGATAAGGTGGAGAGCAAATTTGTGAGGATGCGATGATATAATGACTGATATTGCTCCATTTGTGTTCAATAGCCACCCGAGATGCTCACAATTGGATGGCGTATGTTTGTTACCTGCCATTTCATTATCGCCCTAAAATTCGTGTACTGGCTCAAAGTCAAATTTCCAAAAGTTCGATATATTTTCATCCAAGAATTTTGTGATTGCCTTTGTTTATGACAAGGTGCAGCGTCGTAATGAAAAATAGTTTCATGCCCAAATTGGTCGTGAACTTTTGGGAAAAGCTGCCGATAAAGATGTTTTTGTACCAATTTGAGTTCATGGCACTGTTCTTGGGAAAAATTGCTAGTGCCCCAGTTGCCTTAGATGAGAAGCAGCCCCATACTTGGAGAGTGTCCGGATGTTTCACCGTGGGCACGACACAGGACTCGTGAAAGCGCTCCCCTTTTATGCCCCTTACGAGAGATCTTCCATTTTATTTGACTTTCTTCGGTGTTGGCCTCATCCTGCCGCGCCCGGAAGAGGCCACTCTCTCCCAGACGCCGGAGCGTACTTCCTTCTTCTTCTTTTTGTTTTTGTTTGTGCTTAGTTTTTGCATTTGGTTTTGTTTGTTTTGTTTTTTGTGTCTTTTGCTCGCATGCTATTTTAATCTCGCCTAGCATTAATTAGACTGGGTGTATTTGAAGTCTCTGATGGGGCCTAGGACAGTTGTTGTGCGCTTTCAACTCTCGCTCCATCGCAGCACTAATTTACCTTTTTGTTATTATTATTTATTAGTAGTATTAATTATGATTATTATCATTTAATATTATTTATCATTATTATGTATTATAATTATTTTGTATATTTTTATGACTGGGTATTATTCTATAGCGACTCACAAACCACCTTGGGTGCTCTCGGAGCATTGGAATCTCCACACGCCCTGGTTCGCGGTATCCGTGACGCCACGGTTGCCGCGAGCCGGGTAGATGTTGAGATTATCTTCTGCTGGGTTCCTGGACATGTGGGAATTGCGGGGAATTTGCGCGCTGATGAAGGCGCCAAAGAGTCCGCGAATATGGGCGACCTGACCAGCGTTTGGCTCTTCCTCACACCGACCACAGGCTGCTTGGCAAAAAAGATGGCAAACGGCGGAGGGGAACTTTAAGTTGCGTGCCATTGCACCGCGACTGTTCCCATGGACCTACCCCCCAATGCCGCGACGGCTTCAGGTCCCTTTCTGTCGTCTCCGAATTGGACACACTCGTGAGACGCAGCTCCATTTGATGGGGCGCTTGCCTCCACTTTACTACAACGACTGCGCTGTCCCCAGAACTGTTGGACACATTCTTTTTGATTGTCCTAAACTGGAGGATCTATGGCGCACGTCTCATCCCCTGGTATCGGGACGGGCAGGATAGCTACCGCTTGTCCTTTTTCTCTGGATGGGTTCGTGAACACAGACTTTTGGACTATCTTGACTTCTTGGAGGAGGTTGGCCTCCTCCAGCATCCTCCATTTTATTTGACTCTCTTTGTTGTAGGTTGCATGCGCCTGCGCCAGGGTGAGGCGGGTCCCTCCCTAACGCCGAAACTTTCTTCCTTGGTTTGTTTTTCTCTTTTTTTTTGCGATTTTTCGAATCGCCTATTATTAGGCTAGAATTTTAATTACGGTGACTTATGCTTTTGGAGGCTGTAGCCAGATGGGCGATTTAAAATAATAAATTATCTCTTTTGGTGCAACCCAGATGCCAAGTCTGGAGCGTCGACTCCAGCAGGCATTAATTAAACTGCATATCGCTATGCCGAAGCGCAAAGGTTTCGATTTTCCTTGGCCAAGACTAACGTGGTGCACTTCTGTCGCCATCCTCGTCTCCATCCTGACACGGACTTGTTCATAAACGGGGTTTGCCTAGAAATGATGGATTCGCATCGTTTCCTTGCTCTTGTTTTCGGCCGACCCCTCACCTGGGATGCGCATATTCGCAGCTTTAAGATCTCTGATATCCGCGCCATGAGCATGCTTCGTTCCGTGATGTTCATCACCTTAGTTTGCCGATAGGTCCTTGCTTTTCTCTCGATCCTTTGTTCGCACGAAGCTTAATCACGGACGCAAGTTCGCATACACAGACTTGTGAACTATCTGACTTTTTGGAGGAGGCCAGCTTCCTCTATTTTGTTTGACTCTGTTGTGGGTCGCATGCTCCCGGGCAAGGTGAGGGCGAGCCTCACCCCGACGCCGGAGCGTGCTTCCTTCTTGTTTGTTTGTTTTTTGTCTTTGCATTTTTTGTTGGTTGCTTTTTGGGGAGTTTTGGCAAATGACAATTTTTAAGTAGCCTGGTACTAAGCTGAAACTTTTAATTACGTTGCCTTATGCCTTTGAATGCAGTCTTCAGATGGGCTCGTTAAAAAATATCCTAAATATGGTGCTGCTTGATGCAATGCCCTTAGCAATTATCCCCTTGCATTGCAAGCCACTTTGGTCCATTTCCCGAATTGTAAAAGATTCAAACGTTTACTTTTACTAAAAATATTACGAAATAAATTATAATTACACATCATTCCTTTAACCCATAGTTGTCATCATTTAACCTTTTGATTTAATAGCCAGAGCTCCAGGGCTGAAACTAACCACCACAGAGCACGATTTTGGATTCAGGGAAGGAATGTCGGTTTCTTTTCTTATTTTTGAAATGCTGACTCTTTAATAAACCTGCAATAATTTAAATATTTGAATAATTACTCCTATCACGAAAATTTATATATATATATATATATATATATATATATATATATATATATATATATATATATATATATATATATATATTATATTGGCAAAACCTTTGGCCATGACTGTAGAACGGTGGGAGTGATTATTATATTTTTGGTAGTAGATAGAGTTTGGTAGATTCACTTTAGGAATGGGGCTCTAGAAGGCCTACTATCGTTGCAGAATCAGAAGAGGGGGGGGGGAGGGTCAGGTTATCTATCTGCCATCATCTTGTTTTCGAACGCTTGAAAAAAAAACATGGCGCAGATGTTCCGTTCATCTTCGTCTCTGAAAAAAAATATGAATAGCAAAGTTTATATCCTGGAGGAAGTGAATGTATATTAAAAACATCGCTGTTAATTCCTGAAAAAAGTTGAAAAAAACATAATAAGGCAATTGAGGATAATTGGAAAGTGTTAAAGATAAAGGGGAGAAAAGACTCCAGAAACTGGTTCGTAGATAGAACCGTCAAGAATTGAAAAATCAACGATTTATTTTGCATCAACGTTCACGTGAAAAGGAAAAGTTCGTATGGAGTATCGAATTACCGAGAGTCCTAGGTTTATTTGTTGAAGGTTTTCTCACCCTTAATCAACCATAAGAGAAAGATCGAATGTTTTCGAAACCCACATTGGCCATAGATCAAGAAAGTCCGTTGTGGTTCAATTCCCATCAGGGATTTGGACACATCTTTAGCATCTCCGCCCGAGGGTTCTGTTAAAGATATTTCTCAAGTCTAACCCCTTTATACTATCCAGTGGTTTCCACTCCTTGGTAATGGATGGGTTCGATTTCCTGCGATAAAAAAAAACAGAAAAGTTCAGCACAGGTAACTGCCGCCAAACAGTGTGTGCGTCGGGTCTAAGGCATGGACGTGGACAGCTCCGGCCACCTACGTCACACCCCTCTTCCGTCCCGGAACCCGATGAAGAGACTTCATATCCATACCCCCTTCACATGAAACGCCCACCCAACCATCCCTAGAGTCACGAAAGGTTCCCTGCTGGCATATTAGCACTAAAATACACTAGTAGCACTCTCCCTGCACACACCATTAAAGAGGGCAGTCCCCGGCTGCCCATGGTCTTGCCTGCGATTGGCATTGATTATCCGGTTGTGGGATCTCGTCCACAGACAGTCATAAAAGCCCTTTTCAAATCATTTTGATGGTAGTATTTTTTACTCTCGTCTCTGTAACATTAAATCTGGCTGCACCATACCTTAAACTATTTGCTCTTTAGTCATGTGTTGTTCAATTTAAACCTTCCTTAAAATGTTACTTGCTATATTTTTTTATCTTTGCGGTGTCCTTATACTTGAGGATGATTCTCTGAAGTGATTGATGTCTGATGGATGCTCATTCGTTTAGATTTTTCTAAATACACGATTCCGGCGTCTCAAATACAATAGCTTGCCTTATTTGCCTTCGCTTATGTTCCTTGGTCTTACCCATTGGGACGAGATGTAGCACAAATGTAGTCCCAACATTCGTATGACGAAAGAAGCCTCTTCTACCACGAATTCAATTTCATAGTTCTAGAAAGTTCGGGAGAATCAGAACGGCTGCTAAAAAGCCCTGAAATGATTTAGAGATAAGGTTTAATGTTAACTATGCATCTACGGAAATTTAACAAGTGTATGTATACACCTGACTGTATGTATATTATCCTCATACTAATTCACTAATTCCGATACAAGCTATCAAATTGAACTATAATGTTAGGTTTATTTAAATTTGTAACTCAAACCACTATCGTTAATGGCTGATGAGTATGTTTGCAGTGATGAAGCTTGTTCGTAATTCTGTAAGTTGGATACCCTAAGAAAAGGGTAAGTTTAAGACAAAAGGTGGAATTTGACTGAAATGTGTATGACCAGATGATTGCATTTGGTGTGCGTTGCCAAGGTTGCCGTAGACTTGCGTCCTGAAGCGGTCGACGTGACTTGTGATGGCTTCAGCTTTTGTGAGTAACACGATTGGGGACGTATTTACAAAAGTAAATGAGTCACTCGGGTGAGGGTCATAGAGCCGAATGGGGATGGCGGGTCTTGCACGTATTCCTACACATTTACAAGAATACTAAACTAGTGCTTTCGTCATGAGGGATAGAGATGGTTGGGTAAATGCGTATCAAATCTATGATGTCATGAGCTGGATTATAAGGAGATTTAACCTTGAGGTTCCCATCTCTAATTGCTCCTGTTAGTTTAACACGTCTTGAGGACCCGCTGTTGCCACAACTCATTCTGTTGATTTTTAGAGATAATCACAGACGAATGTGCTACTGGATTTAACTTCCGTTTTTTTTCTTTCGATAGGATCGAGCTACGGAGGTCATCATGACCTTGGGTGAGGCATTCGAGGTGGCGTACCAGCTGGTTCTGAGAGAGCAGCAGCTGTTAGCCAATCAGTCAGATGAACAGAAACTGGCGCAGGGCCATTCGCGCTCCAAGTCGGAGCATGTTCGTGGAGGAACATTTGTAAATGGCTCCCATGCCAGGTGAGTAGTTAGTTGACAAGGGTAGTAAGTAGTCTCTTTGCCCGTTTAGGGACTTAAGTGAAAGATACGCCATATACAGATTGGCTTTATCTTTTAGGTCCCTCTCGTCCGTAAGTAACCAGTACACCACTTCGAAGGGGGACGCCGCCCCCACCACCTCCCTGGAGAACCTCCCCTCAGACTCTGGCAACTTCTCTGACACGCCGGTCTGCCGACAAGGGAGCACTTCACCCTCCATCGATTCCTCCTCCCATAGTGGGTCTACATGCCAACAACCGTGCAACGACGTACCATAGTGCCCGGTGCGTGCCTCTATCGGTAACCAAAGCTAAATAGTGGCATCGCCGCTTATGACTGGGCCCAAAATGCGCCGCAACAACCCTGAACTTTGTTTTTTTGTTGTTTTTAGATCAATGAAGACAATCAGTCTGAGGTTTCATCTCTTTTTTTTGTAGGGGATTTTCGCCCTATTTTTTTTGTTTTCACTTTTTACTTTTTTAAAAAATTTATAAACTTAAAATTTTACCTTATATATTTTATACTTCGAATTTTGCTTAAAATGTTTTTCACAAATTTGTAACTGAATCATTCCATGGTCTGACGAGACCTAACCTTAAACATGTACATAAGTAGCGCCCTCTCTAGCGTCGGCGATATTCCTGTACTATCTCTTCATAGCTTATTAAAATTGTTGCAATGATTTAAATTTTTATTAGCTCTTAAGATTAATTATTACAGTTCACCATTAAGTCTTGACTGCAAATCAGTTGCGTTTTCGTGAATAGACTAAAAACAGTATTATTTTAGTGTATGTAAATTTCTATTGTATTGCTACAAATGGAAGGCCAGGCAATGTGTGGAATAAATTGCTGACGTGAATCTCAGAAAATTACTGACCTGGCTCGTGGGTCACAGGTCATTTTATATTTTGTTTTTGTACTTTGCAGGTTTGCTTCCTTACGAGGTTTTTAAATGCGCCAAAAAGTAGATATTGAGACTATGATGACTTTATAAACGTACAAAAGTAAAGTTTATCAAAGCCATGCGTAAAATCCATTCTGAAGGTTATGAAGTTTTAGCAGTAATTAAGGTGTAATATCAACATGTCCAATTGCTATATACTCGTAAACTGTAAAGTCCTTCCCCAAGATTTAGTTAGGAAAGTAGGTTGGATTATTTTTCATTTATTAAAAAAAAAACAACCAAGAGTGATCTGAGTAACCTAAAAAAGAAATGTATCTAGGCAAGAGGAGGGCACGCAGCTCTCTCTGACCTTGCTTAATGCTGCTATTCTGAAAGGTTTGGTGGGTAAAAAGAGGTGAAGCTTAATTTTTAAAAGTTGATTTCACTATGTTGGCGTGGGCAAAATATCCTCCTTGACAGCCACCCCTAAATGGATCCCCACCAACTTGTGCAACCACGCAGCTGAAAATATATCAAAGTTTAACTTGAGCAGTTGCAACTTAGCAAGAAATAAAAAGAAATACTGGGTCTATTTTTATTTCACTTTGACTTTGTGACAAAAAATTAGAAGTGGATTTGCGGCTATGTCTTCCACACATTTTTTTTCCTCTCTCCTTACAACTTTCCTGACGGTAAAACAAGCACGGATTGGGCCACCCGTTTCATGCTATATGAACATACCATTTTGCAAGAAACTTTAGGATGAGAAATGTATACATTTTTGTTTTGTACACTTATTTTCTCTTTCATTCTTTCTTTTACACCTACGTTCTCATCCTTCAACTCTTACCCTACCTTCTCATCCTCTCAACTCTTTCCCTACCTTCTCATCCTCTCAACTCTTCCCCTACCTTCACACTGACCAAGCTTCTAATTTTTTTTAGGATCTATCTACTCATTTCCTTAATCCAAATCTTGCATTATGACTTGTAACTCTTTTCCGAGCGGGTTTTAGGGTCTTTGCTGGTCCTTGTTTCTGTCGTTTTAATCCTGGTCACAAACATGTCGTTTAAGTATATTTGCGACCACCCATTTACCCATGTATTATTTGTGTTTATTGGTTCTCAGTGATTTTCGTCTCACTTAAGATGCCATTCTATTAAATGGTCTCAATTTCTGTTATTGACTCATTTTTTGTACACCCATTTTCCGCACCACGTTAATGCGGTCGCTGGAAAAGGTTTCGGAGAGGCAACTTCCGGACCAGCGACCCATATCCGGGTTTACTTTCTTTCCACGATTCGCGCCCGAAGACTATGGAAACAGAGCTTGCCATATTTCCTATTGTTAACCGTTTCACGGAAATCCCAATTCTTCTCGACATTGATTGGGGCGGTGTCCACACACTAGAGACTTCGTGTTCTGATCCAGTGTTTAAACCTTTGGTCGTAACTGAGATACACATTAGACGGTGGGAATCGGTTGTAGAAAGCTTACATAAATAACAACTTATAGGGCGCTTTAGAAATGGAAAATGTAAATAGTTTGACTTATACACCACACATATAATCAGTTCATTCCGTAACCATAATTACTATTCCACCGTCCTATGTTCTTCCTGAACTCGACTTTTAAGAAGCACCATTTTTTGTCCACCCTAATTTAAATGTTACCATTTTTGCTGCTCGAGTCATTATTATATATAACTAAATGTGGAAATATGTATTTAGTATGTAATACTAAAATCAAAGTTGTCTAAATGCACTGTGAAAATCCGAGTGTGGACGAGGCCTCGGAATCTGCAACGTCTCTAGCTCATTTTTGAAGTATCATTCGATGTTCGTCATCCCTTCCCATTGATTGATCCATGAAACCTGTCACCCGAGGGCCAAGAGATAATAATACCCAGAAAAGTGCCACAAATGCTGGCTTTTTGTCTGTAAATAGCTTAGCGGACGTAAAAGGTGCTTTTATTGTAAGATTATGAAGCTGTGTAATTCATGTGTGCAAGAAATATATCAGGGGTATAAATTATCCACGGTTGTCACATCCAACTCTATCCCGTATGCTTGTATGCTTTTCCGTGTCCTCGGCCGGCCTTTATTGCCTAAATTGTATTTTAGGGGGGGTAGGAGGGCGGTGGATTCGTTTCGAAAACGGTATCAAATTAGAATTGAACTCTTTTATCTCTCCTATCCCCAGGACCATCTTCTTGAAGGACATTCCTCTAGACACCTAACGCGTGTACTAGACTAGATAGTTTCCTTAATGTAACCGAAGCTGACACAGTGGGAACAGAGAGAAATTAAAATTCATTTTGAGATTCTACTTATCTATCTTCTGGGGCGTCAAGAAAATAAAATGCGAACATTTTGCCTCTGTCCTAATTTATCCCAAATTGTGGTCTCTACTTGTGCGACTGAGTATTTTACGGTTCATTCCTAACAGCATATATGTACTAGGTTAACCGAATTTTTTTTACCCGGAGAGATGAGAATGCCTAAGAGGCTTCGGGGCTCAAATTCGGGTTAATCTCACACAGTGCTTCGTTTTTAGTTTTGTTTTATTATTATTCCAAACGGTGCACAGTGTTTTTTTTTCTATAGGGATATTTCAGTGTTGTGTCCAACCGTTTCTAAATGGGCCAATTCCTGTAAAGCACTGCGTTCCAGGTCAGTCCCTATTTATCTTCTGTCAGCCCAGCAATGATTGCAAATTTGAGATTGAGCGCCTAAATTCGCATCGTATGCTCGATTGCCAGTAAGATTAATCGCCATTATAACTGAATTATTCCTTTCCATAAGAAAAACTTAGGAGTGGCATTCCGGACTAGTCAGATCTGTCCTTTACTAAATATTAATTTTATTTCTATATTCCAGTGCTTAAGTATATAAATATATATATTTTTAATGGGGGATAACTTTAGAATTCTGATTTAAATCACTATATAACATTGCTTTCACAAAAGTTTTATTTTTTTCTATATGTTGTTTGTTCTCAATCTTAGGGGAACACCAGGTTAGTCAAAATGGATTTCTTGGGTTGTGAACACTATACACACTCTTTACCTGGGACCAGGAAATTTTCAATCGTTTTGTAATTTACGTTGATCCCTTCGTGTCCTCCACTTTTCCAAGAGGAGTTTCATGGGTTGCCCTTCAAATTTTAAGGCCGAGGCCGTTCCCTATTTCTATTAAACTGTTAGTGTGTCATTAGCCTTTCTTACTCGCACTTCGTTTCCCTTCCTTAAACCAAATTAACTTGCTTTATATAGAATGCGAGTATAATATATATATATATATATATATATATATATATATATATATATATATATATATATATATATATATATATATATATATATATATATATATATATATATATCCACGGGGTTTATATTTACCATTTAATATTGTTCAAGCTAAAGTTTATCATTACCGTGAGAGTTACATAAAATTATTTACGCTTAGATGTATGTGCGAGACTAAGTTGTAGAGCTCTGTGATATGGAGGGGGTAAGTCCACTCGAAGGTTGAATTTGAAAAGTTTGGAGTCAAAACAGAAGAAATCGAGATACTCATAATTTTCCCAAAGGACGAATACTTCAGGAAGGGGCGTTTCCATTAAATCAGAAAAATATAGCTCCTGTAACCATTCGATCAATTCAACGTTTGCTTTACCACTGTTTAGTAATGAGCGTTTTCATTTTTTTTTTATAATTATGATTCAACCCCAAACCGTTAAAAGGCCGGAAGACGATTAAGCTGCTCTTAGAAGCTTCCTTTATAAAGGCGCTAACAGACGCCACTAAGAATTTTACTACTTTTTTAACTGGCGAATTATATAGTGAAGAATTTAATTGTCCTCTGAGCTGCTTATCGGTTAACGCTTCAGTGTTCATTTTTCACGAAGAGAAAATTACCTTTATTCTATCTTTACCTTTTTGCATATCTCTCTAAAAAAATTTACTTGTTTCAGTTTTAAAATATTTTTTTAGAAGTTTATTCAAAAGTATTATTTACAGATTAAATAAACTAAATAACTATTTATTTTTATTTATCCTCTTTAGTACAGGAGGGTCTGTTTCTACCCTGCGGGATAAAAGTTCCCTAACTAACTATAGCATATGCCATTTTAAAGGCTCTTAGCAAGAATAGAGAACCCGATAACTTGGGATTTGCTATTCATGACACGAGTCTTTTGGGGTTCTCTATTTTTGAGATGGTAAGATCGGATGGAAACAGGTTCCAGACCTGCTCTCAAGTGTGCTGAAAAGAAGGAACTCGTGCAAATACGCAAAAAGGCCAGATGAGTTTTGTTAGAAATGTCAAAACAATTGCAAACTCCATAAGAACACAAACTTTATAAGAACTGGATATTTGTTTGTCAAATCAAGGAGTTTCGGGTACGATTCTTTACCTAGCCCAATGCTTCAGGGGATGATGTCCATTTGCCCAAACCTTGAGGGGGGTTTAAAAGTGATCCATCAAACCTAACCTATTCTTTCATCAATAAAATGAAAATTACATGTTTAACTTTTCCCTTTCCACGATATTGGGTTCGTTATTCTTTACAGGAATTATTGAGAGGGGGTCTTTGATAAAAAAATATACATTGGGAGCTAACAGAAGGCAGATTGGCTCTCAAGTTTTTGAAAATAATCTGGTGGAGTATGTGATGAAGTTAGTGAAACTGAAAATGAGAGGAGTTCAAGTTACCACATGGTATCATTGGCCGGGCAAGCTATTCTACTGAACGTGCTTTCTTCGCATATCGAAGGTAGGTGCCCTTGCTGGGGCACTAGGTACTAATGAGAAAGAAGAGAGAAGCTTTATTTATTAATGGGACAAAAGGGGTGGCCAAATTTACGGACTCTGCGACCCACTTGGCATTTCAACTATATTTAAGAGTCTCAAAACAGTTAGGATGGTACTTCTAACTGTCACAGCATTAAACTTTAATTATTGCTCGTGTAAATTTTAAGATCGGGTCAACGATTGCCCTTAAGCTTTCAGTCAACAAGGACTAGTAAAAAGCAGTCAGAGACCCACAGCAGAAAAAGCCCTATCGCGAAGATGTTAAAGAAAGTGATCTGGATCCAGCCCAAAATATAATCAGATTTTCCTTGGCGTAAGGTCCATCCCTCCTCACATTTCAACTCCATTAATTTGTTTGAGATATCTTGTACACAAACATAGGCACAACATATATGTACCTAATATGTAAGGGGATTAAATTACCATGTCGCGTTTTATAAATCATCGAATAGTTTTGGATGACTGCCATTAGCCTTTCTGTTTTGCCAAGTAATAATATTGTTCATAACGGGTTAGAAAATTATAGCGCTAAAAATATATAAAAGCTGGGAAAAGAATAATTGGGGGGAGAAATTTGACAAACCGTTATGAAACAAAACCGTTTCGAAGGTACTTAATGCTTTAAATACCGCAAAACATTCGGTTCAATGCGTCGACTAACTGTTTTTGTTTCCTTTTCTGTTTAATGTACGTGAACCCATAGAGTCATCGCACACGTGCGTCCACTAACTGATTCGTAGTCATTGGCTGCCTCGAAGCAAGCTCGTTCGTCGGTGACGAGACTACGTTTGGTCCATAGGCTATAAGCCATTGCGGGTCTTTAATAAAACAAAGCTAGCCGACTCATACAGAAGTGCCGTCATGCCGCTGTAGAACATCTTGAGTACGGCGTAGTTAATTGAATTATATATATTAAAATTAACCCACAGGAAAATGAAAAGATGAATCCAAGCACTTTCGAACTATATTTACAAGTTCATTTTCAAGGAATAGCATGAAAATGGAGAAGACAACCTTATATAGGGTACAGAGATACGAAGGGAACGCCCATTACATAGTACAAACCAATGGAAAAACACAATGACAAGATCATTAGGCAACTAATAACGGACATATGCGTCCCAAAAACGATATACACACAACAACGCCGTGTATATGAATGGAAATGGTGGGGGAAAAAAAAAACATTTTAAAGGATTATCATTTAGAACGAAAACATTTAGGGGTAAGAGTTAATCCACGATCCTAGCAGAGACACGTGGTGGGGGAGGCAAGGCTACATTATGAAGTTATTTCATCTAGTACAAGTTTTTTTAAAACAGGGTTGAGTTTAAATAAGCCAGGGGAGATATTTATATTAGGCAACATGCCAATTAATGAACACTCGACAATATTTCTTTATGTGATTTCCCCAAAAAAATTGTTAATAGTATATGAAGAAAACTTGAAAAGGCTAACAAGACATTATTTTTAAAAGGTGACCAATTAAAAAATATCAGTAAAATGTATTATAAGTAAAAAAAAAATTAAATATGACTTGGCAACAGTTAAATTTGCTTTAAAACTGACTCAAAAAATTAGTTAATAAATTTATAGTTTATTGCAGAAATTAATTAAAAACTATAAGAGAAATTGAACTGGCATTAGTTAAAGATAATAAATTTAAACTTTGTTTTTAATTTTGTAAACACTGTAAGAGTTAAAAAACATTTAATATAAAAACGATAAATTTGGGTACTTACTAAAGTGGATCCATCCTAGAGAGTGAATGGTGGGTTTAACAGTGACGCTTGGTTTGTTAAAAAAACAAACTAGTTAAAATTAGTTAATTAATAAAGATATTGCACTTAAATCTTCATTGAGTGTAGGTTTGTAGTGTTTGATATATAAAGATTCGAGGGTTCTTAGGCAATGTTGGTTGGCCTTTTCAAGTTTTCTTCATATGTATTAACTTTGTAAACTTATTTTAGTCTGAAGATGAAAACTTGTAGTTTTAGGAAACGTTGTGAAAAATTAAAAGATGATGCATCCGTTTCTCGTGGCTCTGGGATTTATCCTCAATATTATATATATATATATATATATATATATATATATATATGCCACAAAGCCTACGAGGATTCCAAGTACTTTCGAACTTTATTTCGAGTTCTTTATCAAAGAATGATAAACCTAATAAAGAACTCGAAATGAAGTTCGAAAGTACTTGGAACCCTTCTATTAATTTTCCTTGTGGGCTTTGTTGCATTCATTGGCTTACTCACGCGATACTCTGTGAGTTTTCCATATATATATATATATATATATATATATATATATATATATATATATATATATATATATATATATATATATATATAATATGCTATAAAGAGTGTGGTGTCTTTTTTTGAGACTGTCTGTTGGCGAAAGTCAAATATGAGACATTGGAAAATTGGGCCCTTGTTCTGGTTCTCCTCCACTGTGGTGAATTATATTAAGCGTTTAATCGTTAATGAAGAAAGTGAACCAAATAACTTGACTTGCAACTCGAAATAAGGTTTTATGTATCATTAGCAATTGTATCATTGCTAGTCCCAATTTTTAATATTTAAAGCGAAACCTGACGATAACCTCTCGCAGAAACTTTGTAAACAGAGTTCTGTGAAGAAAGGGGTGAATTTAGAGGAAGTAAAAATGTGTGGAAGATGTACAACCGTATATGCACCTGCGGGCGTTGTAGCCGGTAGGGCACGCAATCGCCAGATGTCCGCTGCAGCATGGGTAACCATGCTGTGAGCATTCAAAATTTGATTCAAACCCCAGCAAATGATCGGGCGTTTATACTGTTCACTTTTTGCCCAGAAAGAAATGTGGAGAAAAGATTATTTTTCTGCTCAAAAGTTAAAATGTTTTTTCTTTGTTAATTTATTATAATTGCTATATTAACTCTTAAAGACACTTATTTTTCTTAAACATCATTTATACAAGCAATAAAAGTCATTTGGGGGGTCCATCTTAATTGGACCTGGAGAAATAAAAGAAAACTGAGTAAACCGACCTCAACCAACGTCGACACGTAAAAATTATGTATAGGAAATAAGGAAGAGATTTGGGGGACTTGTAACGTTTAGATACCGCTGAAGTATTCGAGCGAGCTCCTTTAAATCTCGAATTTGGAGAGAAAATTCTTTTGATTTGGCAATTTACATTTTTGTACCCGACGCTGCTAATTTCTAAAATGAGCAACGGTGGAAAATAAAGGATGCGGAAAATGTCCCTTGATTCAAAAAACAATTTTGTCTCCCTATTAACTATACGTGGTGGATCAAGTCTGCCAAATTACTTTCTCACAAATCTCTTCCTTTCATCTGAGCACCAAGAAGGATCCGATTCCAAGATTCGGGCCCCTTGAGCTGTAAAGGTGTCGAAATAATCGCTTAAAGGTGTATTTTCATCTGCTATTAATGATGATTGAAAATTAAAAAAATAAATTATCCATTACAAATCTGCCTTAAGAAAATATTTTCGTAGTTTTTGCTGGATAGTTCGTGTCGCTTTGGAAAAAATATATATATATGTTTTGGAGTAAATTTGATCAATTATATAGTTACCATTTGGTTCTATAACCTTGGCCTATTTCATTGGGGCGAAAATAAGCGAATTTTGTTGGGCAGAGTAGTAATAAGCCTAAATTGCTTGCATACCAACTCTTATAAATTCTGTAGATTTTTTTTTAAACTAATAAAATTTATTAAATTACTCTTAAAAATCGGCAGAGGGGGGATTTTTCAAAGTCGCAGAAGTTCTCTGGCTGACCAAATATTTTATTACAGAGTGAATGGGCAAAAAAAAAAAACAATAAAAAAAAAAAAGCCACAAAAGAGCATGGAGCACAAGATCTTTTTGCTGCATAAACAAACACGAGTGGGCCACGCTTCCATCCCCCTCGATTAAGGGGAAAGCTGAAGCCAAAGACAGAAAGAACTGCTCTTATTAGAACTTAGACGAAATGCAAATGTAAACAGAAAAGAAAATAAGACACACCGAGAGTTTTCATTTTTATAAGAGGGGGAAGAACGCCATTATAATTTTAAACCCAGCAATGAAAGGGGTTGGGGGTGCGAGGAGCTAACGTTAGAGCATAATAAGTTATTTTACTCAGTTTTTTTAATATCAAATCAAAACCGATACATTTTGGAGGGGCCAGATGTTAAAAAGGGTTTGTAAAAAAAAGCAAAATTAGGGAATTAGTCCAAATAAACAAAGGAAGAGAGAGAGTACTTAAGCGCTACTAATCTAGGCAGGGAGGCAACATTTTTTAACCTACCCACAATAGAGAAACGAAGGCATGAATTTTGGACGGAGTACTATCAGAGCTAGGTGGGTACGTACCTATGTGGTGATTATTGCAAATAAGACAACAAAAGTACTGTTGCAATGAGGAATACGAGGGGCGGTCAATAAGTTATGCGAATCGGTAGGGCAAAACAGAGGAAGGGGGATGGCTGTTTGTGGGGGTGTTAGGACAAGTTATGACATTCAGGACCTGCAGCCGCACGTTCCTGACTCGTCGATTTAAAAAGCAATAGCTGATCGCAGATCGTCAGTCACAAATTTTTCAACAATGGAGAAGGTTGAGCACCGCGCAGTGATCAAATTTTTGACCAAGGAAGGCAAGAATGCAAAAGAGATCCATGAACGCATGGTTGCAGTGTACACCGACACCGCCCCTTCCTATGCAACCATTGTTCGCTGGAATAGGGAGTTCCGCCATGGTTGTGATTCCCTTGAAGATAACCCCCGTCCAGGACGCCCGTCAGACGTGACCAACGAGGACAATGTGGCCCGTGTGGAGAGGATGATCCTCGAAAATCGACGGGTGAAGGTCGACTAAATCGAGCGACAACTTAGAATATGACATGGAAGTGTTATCAACATCATCCACGACAATTTGGGTCCCTAGAAACCTCATGCCCCATGATCGACTTCAACGTCGTCAAAGTCCACAAGGCCAGAGTTGCACAAGCTGCCCTACGCGAGTGCGGATTCGAGGAGCTCAACCATCCCCACCCCTACAGTCCAGATCTGGCCCCTGGCGACTACTTTTTATTCCGCCAGCTCAAGGCTGCACTGCGTGTACGCCCGTTTGGGGACGATGAAGATGTCCAGCTCGCCGTCCAGGAGTGAATTGAACAGCAGTCGGCAATTCGGAGCCTCAGAGACAAGTGGCGCAAGTGCATTGAAGTCGAGGGTAGTTATATTGAAAAATAATAAAACACTTTTCCTCATATCTCGTTTCCTCATATCCAAATTGCAAAACTTATTGACCGCCCTTCGTATGTGATTCCCCTCACCATAATCGATTTGGCCTTAACGGATTTGAGAAATTACATTTAATTTATTGTAATAAGATCTTAATTTACTCCTCACTAGAAGAAAAATAGGTTTATTGTTTATTCTAACAAGGTGCCACTTTACTCCCCACTTCAATAAAAAGTACGTTTATTGTTTATCCTAAGAAGGTCCTACTTTAGTCTTAGCAACAATAAAAAGTAGGTCTATAAATTGTTCTAAGAAATTCCCACTTTACTCGTCACTCCAGGCAAAAGTAGGTTTATTGTATATTATAAGAGGGTCACACTTTACTTCTCATCTCATCCAACACAAAGTAGGGTTGTTGTTTATTGTATGAAGGTCTCAATTTACTCGACCCTACAAGAAAAGTTTTATTTTTTTATTCTTAGAAGGTCCCACTTTACTCATATTTCTTAGCAAAAATAGTTTTGGGGTTTATCTAAGAAGCTCCCATTTTATTCCACTCTAAGAAAAGTAGGTTTATTGCAAGAAGGTCGCACTTTACTCCTCACTCCTACAAAAAGTATGTGTATTGTTTATACTAAGACGGTCCAACTTTACTCCTCCAAGAAAAAGTAGGTTTATTGTTTATTCCCAGAAGGTCGTACTTTACTCCTCGCTCCTAATATAAATAAGTTTATTGTTCATTCAAAAAGGGCCCACTTCTACTCCTTTCGGAAATAAAAAGTAGGTTTATTGTTAATTCTGAGAAAGTCCCAATTTAATCCACACCAAAAAAGGAGGTTTATTGTTTATTCCCAGAAGGTCCCACTTTACCCGTCATTCCCAGGAAAAAGTATGTTTATTGTTTACCAGCTTAAATTACCCGCCCCAAGATTGGCCAATATTTTCACAAAATGCTGATACCGCTACCTCCATAATAGCTCTATCCCTTCTCTCTTTCTTCCCTCTCCCCGCTTCCCATACTTCCTATCTCTCATCCCTCTCCACCCTCCCCCCGTTCTTATTCTCCTTACCCTTCTCTTTCATCTCCCATCTCCCGCTTTCCTCTTCCTCGCCCCCATATCTTTATCCCCCTTTCCTCCTTCTCTCCCTCTCTATTTTCTCTCTCCTACTAATTTTTTTAATGGCAACAAACAGGAACTGCCAAATTGTTCGATTGGCATGGGTTGTATTTCTAGGTAATGATAACTTATTCACGTCCAGCCAGATTGTAAAACAATACTCTAAAATCATTTAAGAACTTCCGTGTAAACCACATTTTTAGTTTTTCCTCCTGGTGCGCTAAAGTATAGGTTTATTGCAGTACCAATCCTGGAACATGCCACGAACAGTTGTCCATATGAGAAACATGGTTCTTCCAAATGGAGCCCAGCCACTTTCAGAGTTTGACCTTGCGATTTGTGGATAGCCATTGCAAAGCATCGCCTCAATGGAAAGTGTAGTCGTTTAAAATCAAATGGGGAAATCATTTGGAATACGAGGAATAAACACATCATCTCCTGCTTCACAGCCAATTGAGCTGACTCCTTCTCCGCCCCCCTCTTTCCCTATTCCTCCTCTCTTGCTCCACAGCCAATTGAGCTGACTCCCTCTCTCCCCCTATTCCGCCCCTCCACCCTACTCCCCCTCTCTCATTTCTCCCCCTTTTTCATTTCCCCATCTTCCACCCTTCCCCTCTTTTTCATTTCCCCATCTCCCACCCTCCCCCTCTCATTCATTTCCTCCATCTCCCACCATCCCACTCCCCCCTTCCTCTCTCACACGTGCTCCTCCCATCCTTTCCCTCTTCAACCCCATATCCTCCTCCTTTGGGAGTTAAGAAACCTCTAGAAACCCATTGGGTGTCTTCGAAACCAACTCGGATTTGAGAACCTTGAAATGGGTCTAAATAACCCTCTAAATATCTAAGAACCAAGTTGGAGTTTAAGAAACCAAAGAGTTTGACATGCGAACGACCTTGCGTATATATATATATATATATATATATGTATATATATATATATATATATATATATATATATATATATATATATATATATATATATATATATATATATATTCCCAAACTCATCGTTTTTTCACCGTCTAACTATAAAATTCCTTGATAGACAAATATATATATATATATATATATATATATATATATATATATATATATGTCGTAGAATAGACTCTCGACGGTATACCATATATAACTATTCGTTGAGGAAACTATTCAATTATATTTAGAGTGCTTGGTTATCTGGTTGACCGATGTTATTTATCTTCTATGTTCTTAAATAGTGAAACTGAGCTCAAGGATAATAATATGGCTATCATTAATAAAATAGAGTTTTATTAATTAAACTATCAACAACACACAAAACGGAAAATGTTTACATAAACAGAGAATGGAAAGGGTCGTGGGAATATCTGGCTAATCCGAGGATTAAGATTTGGGAGATATTTAAAAAGGTAAAACAAATAAAAATTAAAGAGATGGGATGGTTCGCTAAACCATTTAAAGCACAGGATAGGGTTGACCAAAAGGTTAAATACTCAAAGGTAATGTTCAGCTTACGTAGTTAAAAGTTGTTGTGCAGAGGAAGGCGACGCGAAGGAATCTTCGGTCCGCTGGCGAGTTCCAGCCGAAGGGGGGGGGGATTAAATGATCCTGACGTGACGTCTTGGGAATGAGAACCGTTTCTTGACGAACGGGCTTGAAGAATAATGGCTGTTCTACGTTGTTCTCTTCTGAACAAAAGGGGGGGTGAGAACCGTCTCTTGTCTACGGGCTCAAAGAACAATGGCTGTTCTAACGTTGTTCTCTTTCTGAACAGCAGGAGGGGAGGGTGAGAACCGTCACTTGTCAACGGGCTCAAAGAACAATGGCTGTTCTAACGTTGTTCTCTTTCTGAACAACAGGGAAGGCCTTGTGGACTTGGCGTCTTGAAGGCTCGAACCTTGGCACTCAAGGGATATTGTCCTCTTCTGGACAAAATAGTGGATCTCGAGGTAGAGGGCCCTGGTGGACAAGGTGAGACCGAATCGGGGGGATGTCTCGCGAGGATAATCTGGATCTGAATCTGCTCTTATTGGTAAAGTTTCCATATAAATTTTCGAGCCATCCTCTTGGCGTAGGGGACAATGGAGTGGGGGCCTCGAGGGAATGCCAGGCGCCTGAGAACAATACCTTATCTGCCCATAAGCCTAGCTCAATCTGGTGAGGTCGGCGCATGGGGCGAAACGGAGGGGGGGATGAACCTCCTTGGTTAAATATTGATTCAGGTGGGGCGATAACGCGCCCGGCTTCCAGGCGAAGATGCACGTGGGTAGTAACGTGTTTCTAAACAACATGTGATAGCGGTTGAAATTAAGCGGCCTCAAACCGTTTTATCACACCCCTCCATTCCGGGGGAAGTTGTCACTTCGAAAAAAAGAGAGAAGGGACAACGATAGAGCTCCGTTGTGGGGAACTCGTTTTCTTGTACCGACCGTACCTTCATGCACCTAGCTAGTATTACCTCAATACATATGATTATTTTGATCTTTTGATTATAGGGGAAACTAACCTTTAATACAAACTTAATCATAAAAGGAACATGGAGCAATGAAATGATATAAAATTAGTACATATGGGACAAAATAATTTATACGTAATTTAATGGGTACAAATATATATACATACAAAAAAAAATAGACATTGAGCGTTACAAAATTCAGACATATACATTAACTAATTCTATTACAAGAGAATCTAATTTAAGTCGTACAAGACGGTATATACATACATGGAGATCCTAATCCTACGAATACAATTAATCTACACTATTTGGTAACGCATTCCTACTGAGTGCGTCAGCGACCTGGTTATCGGAACCTTTTATATAATTTATCTTAAATTGATACTCTTGCAAGAGTAAACTCCAGCGCATAATTCGGCCGTTGGAGTGTCGTACATTCCGAATATAGGCCAACGGGCGGTGGTCGGTTCCTATCTGAAATTCTTTTCCTATCAAGAACATTTTAAACCTGTCTATAACCCAGATAATTGCTAGAGCTTCTTTCTCTATAGTGGCATATTTCTTTTCGCGTGGTAATAATTGGCGACTAGCATATGCAACTGGATGACTCGTTCCGTCATCCTCATATTGAAGGAGTACACCTCAAATGCCCTCGTTGCTCGCGTCGGTCTTAATCCCAAAGGATTTTTCCGGGTTGGGCAACTTTAAAATGGGGGGGGCAGAAATGAGCTTACTCTTGAGCTAATTAAAATGGGAAACAGCGACATCATTCCAACGTAGACGATCGGGGGAATTCTTTTTTAAAAGGGAGCTGAGGGGCGCCAAAATTGCAGCGAAATTCGGGACAAATCGCTGATAGTAAGAAGCTGATCCTAGGAATGATCCTAATTGCTTCTTAGTATTCGAGAGGGGCATGTCGGCGATTGCCTTAATCTTGTCCTCTTGGGGACCTAACTGGCTTTGTCCTATTTTGAAACCCAAGTATTTTATGGTTTCGTGGGCAAAATGGCATTTGCTGGGGACAATGGTGAGGCCATTTTCGCGCAGTCGCTCGAAGAGAGCCAATAGGGTGGTTAAATGGTGACACCCAATAACGAGTAGTGACGTAGATATTATTGAAGTAAAAAGATACATTCGGAAGTCCATCTAACAACCTTCTCATGAGACGGTTATAGTTGCTACAAGCAGTCACGAGGCCAAAAGGAAGGCGCTTAAATTGTATTAAGCCTTTCTCCGTTGCAAAGGCGGTATATGCTTTTACATCGGGCCGGAGGGGAATTTGATAATACGCCTTGCACAAATCGAGTTCTGAGATGAACTTGGCGTTTTCAAAAAGGTGGAGGTTTTGGTCTACCAACGGGATGGGCTCGGCGTCGAACACAGTTACTGAATTTAACTTCCGGAAGTCGATGCACATCCAATAAGAGCTATCAGGTTTCTTGACCATGACGATTGGGGAACAATAACTAGAGGTGGACGGTTCTATTATGTGTAAACTGATTAAATTATCAACTTCGGCGTTAAAAGCTTGGCGTAAATGAATCGTCATGGGATAGGGTTTTGAACGGACGGGCTCTAAGGTTGTTAATTTAATATCATGCTCGAAACTAGTAGCGCATCCAGGCTTCTCTGAAATAACGTCGTCGAACTGACATAATAGTTCTTGTAGCTGACTCTTTTGATGTGGTGTCAGCTGCGCGTCAATATCCAGGTCAGAGGGTTCAAAAGACTCGCCTGGTAGGGAAGGAAGAGGGTAATCGGCATCAGGTTGGATGCACACTGTCTGTATTACATTAAGGGACTCCGCGGGGTAATCCTCTTCAAGCGCCGATGTTTCGTCCAGTGCTACGAACGTATCTCCATGGGCGCGTTGGTGGTACTTTTTTTCTTTGGGTCCACGGACAGTCTCCGTGTCCTTGTCTTGGGCCTTATCCCATAAGGGTGTTAGTACTTCACACTCCTTTTGTGCCGACCTAAAGTCCTGGTTAAGGATCTCCGAGAATTCGGACGGTATCAGGGTTCTGAGGGGGACGGGCTCCTGGGCTTCTTTCTTAGCTCGGCCTCGAGGAAGGGCGGCCTGAGACACAGGGTCGGAACTTACTTGGGGGCTCTGTCCTATAAGTACGGAACAGAATTGTATGGGTGCTGAAATGACTTCAGCCCAGCCATCATAATATTGACACTGTAGGTAACATCTAACGACGGGGAATCGGTTCGCCCGCCCAAGGTAGTCATGTACCACCGCAAATTTTTCGTGGTTAGGGTCCACTGGGGGGAGTAGCTCGTCGGACACGATGAAACATGTGCACCCTGTGTCCCTGATGAGAGTCGATACACGGCAGCCGTTCACGCTGCCCTCCTCAAATTTTAAAGTTCCCGGTGAACTTTTGTCAAAAATATAATTTACCTGGTGGCCTGACGGAGGGGGAGAAGTTGCTGCTTGAGTCTGCACCACCAGGGAAGCCGGGGTGGCATTAATCTGGTGAACTTGGTGGGCTGGTCCGCTTTTAAGCCTAGAATTTTGGGGGCAATTCCAGCTCATGTGGTTTTCTACACCGCAGGTGAAGCATATAGATGGTCGCTTCGGGAAGAGTGATGGAGGAGAAATCTTAACGGGAGGTTTGGTGTCCCGTTGTTGATTTTGTGAAAAGAAGTTTAGGGGTTTTACGGGGCCCGGAAACTTCGTCAGCTTTCCTGGCAAGGGGCGCGAATCCTTCCTTCTTTCCTGGTTGGGGGGTTGGTGAGAAGTTCGATTCTCCTTTGGGTATAAATTATGGCTTGTGGCATAGACATCCGCTTCTTCGGTATACTCTTTAAAGGTCTGGCACCGACGATCCTTGCCGAACGCGCGGATCTCCGTCGGGAGAGACGCCAAAAATTGATCCCGCAACACAAAGTCTGTTAAGGACTCGTAGTCAGGATCAACCTTTGAGGATTCTAACCAAAATTTAAAATTCCTCTGAAGAATGTATCCGAATTGACGGAACGTCTGTCCGGGTTTAATACGACCTCCTCGAAATTCTTGTCGGTAGAAATCGGGAGTCATATTATGAGCGGCCAATAACTCAGCCTTTAAGGTGCTGTAGTTAATTGTACATTCAGATGGTAAAGATATGAAAATTTTGCGCAATTTACAATTTAACAAGGGAAGTAATCTGACTACACCTTCAGCCTCCAGATCCATGTTATTGATTTAGAGGATCTTATCGTAGTGGGCTAAAAATGCTCCGAAATCCTCTCCATCCCTGAAATTGGGGAGCTTGGGTGGGGCTTCTGAACGTGAAGTGGCGGACTGTATCTCTGCTTCTACACGAGCCATTTCAATCTGATGGTGAAGCTCAGCTTGTCTTTTCCGTTCCTCTCTTTCTATTTCTTCTCGTTGGATTTCTCTTTCTCTTTCTCTTTCCGTTCTTTGCTCCTCTTGAACGTACTCAATTAATTCTTTTCCGAAAATTCCCAAGGACTCTACTTGCGCTTTAAAGATTTCGAACTGAGTCATATTTGCACTTGGGGGCGCAATAGTCAACCAACTAAAATTCCTTGCAATAAGAATTATGCCTTCTAGAGAATTAGCCTACCTAAATATGGGCACTGACCTATTCGTAATTGGTTTCTCGATCTAGATAACCAATGACTAAAATCACACAAAAAAAAAACATAAACAAAATATTATAACAGTTCCTTGAGCTACTCCAGCTTCTTAAGTTTCAAAAAAGGGGATAGCAATCGTTAAAACAAAAGGGAACTACTATACTATATTCTTATAACGAATAACACTATGCTTTACTCGACTGAGACCAGTGTTTGCAAAGATATAGCGTTAAACCTTACATACTTGATACCAAATTTAAATAGTATATATATATATATATATATATATATATATATATATATATATATATATATATATATATATATATATGTCGTAGAATGGACTCTCGACGGTATACCATATATAACTATTCATTGAGGGAACTATTCAATTATATTTAGAGTGCGTGGTTATCTGGTTGACCGATGTTATTTATCTTCAATATGCTTAAAAAGTGGAACTGAGCTCAAGGATAATAATATGGCTATCATTAATATAATAGAGTTGTATTAATTAAACTATCAACAACACACAAAACGGAAAATGTTTACATAAACAGAGAAGGGAAAGGGTGGTGGGGATATCTGGCTAATCCGAGGATTAAGATTTGGGAGATATTTAAAAAGGTAAAACAAATAGAAATTAAAGGGATGGGATGGTTCGCTAAACCATTTAAAGCACAGGATAGGGTTGACAAAAAGGTTAAATACTCAAAGGTAATGTTCAGCTTACGTAATTGAAAGTTGTTGTACAGAGGAAGGCGACGCGAAGGAATCTTCGGTCCGCTGGCGAGTTCCAGCCGAAGGGATGGGGGGATTCAATGATCCTGACGTGACGTCTTAGGAATGAGAACCGTCTCTTGACGAACGGGCTTGAAGAACAATGGCTGTTCTACGTTGTTCTCTTCTGAACAACAGGGGGGGGGGGGGTGAGAACCGTCTCTTGTCTACGGGCTCAAAGAACAATGGCTGTTCTAACGTTGTTCTCTTTCTGAACAGCAGGAGAGGAGGGTGAGAACCGTCACTTGTCAACGGGCTCAAAGAACAATGGCTGTTCTAACGTTGTTCTCTTTCTGAACAACAGGGGAGGCCTTGTGGACTTGGCGTCTTGAAGGCTCGAACCTTGGCACTCAAGGGATATTGTCCTCTTCTGGACAAAATAGTGGATCTCGAGGTAGAGGGCCCTGGTGGACAAGGTGAGACCGGATCAGCGGGATGTCTCGCGAGGATAATCTGGATCTGAATCTGCTCTTATTGGTAAAGTTTCCATATAAATAGTCGAGCCATCCCCTTGGCGTAGGGGACAATGGAGAGGGGGCTTCGAGGGAATGCCCAGCCGCGCCTGAGAACAATACCTTATCTGCCCATGAGCCTAACTCAATCTGGCGAGGTCGGCGCATGGGGCGAAACGGGGGGGGGGATGAAGCTCCTTGGATAAATATTGATTCAGGTGGGGCGATAACGCGCCCGGCTTCAAGGCAAAGATGCACGTGGGTAGCAACGTGTTTCTAAACAACATGTGATAGCGGTTGAAATTAAGCGGCCTCAAACCGTTCTATCACAATATATATATATATATATATATATATATATATATATATATATATATATATATATATATATATATATATATATATATATATATATATATCACTCTCTCTCGACGGATTGCAACATCGTATCCGACCAGGAACTACTAGTTGTTGACCTAGAGATAGGTCCTGCCAGATACAGGACCCCGGTGCTTTACAGACCCCCTGCCCAACGCTTAGAACAGGACAGGAGTCTGTACCAGCTGTTGGGCGGACTTGTAAAAGACAGAATGTGTATCGTAATGTGGGATTTCAACACACAAGAATACTGGGAAACCAGAGAACCCTGTGGCGAGAACGCACTACTCCTGGAGTTCGCGAACAACGAGTTCCTGACTCAATGGGTGAGAGAGCCAACGAGAGGAGGCAATATCCTCGACTTGGTTTTCACCCCTGAGGATGATATCGTTGAGGACCTCTGTTGGCGAAGAGCTCGTTGGTAGTAACCACCGACTAATTAGATTTGTAGTCAAAGTCTTGAAGGAAGGGGCTGCAACTAGTAAGTCGAGGAAACTTGATTTTAGAAGAGCAGACTTTGCAGTTTTTCGTGCTGGACTGACTGACGCGAGGCTAGAAGTGTGCGAGACTGTTGAAGACTCGTGGAACAGTTTCAAAACCACATTCACGAGTCTTCAATCGCATTTCATCCCTCTGAAATGCCCCTGTCGGTCTTCTGTTCAACCAAAGTGGTTTAATCGAGAAATCGGCCAACTGCTTAGGGAGAAGAGAAATGTGTACCGGCAATCGAAGATCTCGGGTGACTTGGACGAATACCGGAGGCTAGCCAGGAGAGTGAAGTCCAGCATAAGGGCGGCTAAGCGGTCTGAGGAACTCCGAGTGGCGAGACTCTGTAAAGAGAATCACAAGGAGTTCTTTGGATATGTAAACAGCGGTAATCCAATCCGTCGAACGATTAGCCTTTGGAGGCATGAGGAGGGGACATTAAAGCACTCAGATGCAGAAAATGCTAACCTCCTCAACAACTACTTCTCTTCAGTGTTTACTGAAGAGTGTGGTTTCATCCTCCAGCCAAGGGATTCCTACTCGTGGGGAAAAGCTGGAGGATATGGACTTCACCGAAGGAGAAATAAAAAAGAAGATCACTGACCTAATGACGAATAAGTCACCTGGCCCGGATGGGTTTCTACCAAAAGTGTTGAAAGAAGTGCGCGATCAAGTGTCACGACACCGGAGCGCAATCTTCAACATGTCAATCCGGACCGAATGCGTTCCTAGAGACTGGCGTGAAGCGGAGATGACTCCTATCTTCAAGAAAAGAGACCGGAGCCAAGCGTCGAACTACCGACCTATCAGTATACCTTTGATAGTTGGTAAACTCATGGAAAGCATGATGGTGGACAAAATGACGTCGCATTTAGAGTCAAAGCTGCTACTGAGGAGTTCCCAGTACGGCTTCCGAAGGCAACGGTCATGCCTGACGAACTTGTGGAATTCTTCCACTTCGTCTTCAGTGAGCACGATCGGGACAAGGCGGTGGATGTGGTCTACTTAGACTTTCAGAAAGCCTTTGATAAGGTACCACACCGCCGCCTTCTCCGGAAAGCGCGAGCGCTGGGCATAGACGGAAAAGTAGCTGGCTGGATAGAGAACGAGTTAAGTGGCAAACGGCAACGGGTGGTGGTGAATGGACAGGCTTCTGAGTGGGTGCCCGTTACTAGCAGAGTGCCTAAGGTTCTTTCCTGGGACCACTACTATTCATCATCTAAGTCAACGACATGGACGGTGACATGGTTGCCAAGATTTTCAAATTTGCCGACGATATCAAGCTTGGTATGAACGTTGCAAAGCATGGAAATACCGCCCGCGTGCAAGTTGATCTTCTAAAAATTGGGGAGTGGTCTGATACGTGGCAAATGCCTTTCAAAGTAAACAAATGCAAAGTGATACATATCAGCCACCGAAATCTTCACTCACCCTATATCCTTAAGGGCACTGCTCTTGAATCCACCGACACTGAGAAGGACTTAGGTGTAACTATCACCAGTGACCTCAAGTTCTCGAAACAGTGTATTGAGGTGGAGAAGAAAGCTCAAAGGATGTTAGGGTATATAAAGCGACAGTTTGATTATCTGAACAAGGAGATAGTACTGTGTCTGTACTACTCCCTCGTCCGACCGCACCTGGAGTATGCCGTACAATTTTGGAGTCCTTCATTTAGGAAGAACATCGCGAGATTGGAACGCGTGCAAGCCAGGCCAACTAAACTGATTCTCTCTATCAGACATAAAAGTTATGAAGATAGATTAAGGGAATTAGATATGTTCCCGCTGGAGACCCGGAAACTACGTGGTCAGCTTATCGAAGTGTTTAAAATAATTCGAGGCTTCGACACACCGGACTACGGGGATATTTTTCAGCTCAGCGAGGGAGGAACAAGAAATCACGGCTACAAACTTGAACTGAAGCGATACCACCGTGATCTGTTTGGGAAATTCTTCATTTACAGTATCTGCGGTAGTTGGAACGCACTCTTGACGGAAGTTGTCAACAGTGAATCTGTTGACCAGTTCAAGTCAAGACTAGATAAAGTCTTGCGAAATCACCGTTAAGATCCTATCGAGTGATCTTCGAGGTTGCCAATGGGCACCTTCGAGGATTGCGCCAAAAGTACCCTCCTTGTATGGACCGTAAGGACTTCTAGGCTACTTATTTTCCTTGTAGCTCTTTGTAGCGCGCGCGCTCTCTCTCTCTCTCTCTCTCTCTCTCTCTCTCTCTCTCTCTCTCTCTCTCTCTCTCCTCGAACACACATCAACAAACATTCACTAAAAACAAAAGCTCCTCTCCCAGATATAAATATTCTCATAATACACTCAGTCAATACGTTTTCATAGTTGTGAATCCATCCACCTTAGTGGATAGAATTCACCAAGCTCCAGCCATTCATCATTAAATATCAAGTTCACAAAAAGTTATTTTTCATCAAGTTGTTTAGAAAAATGCAAATCGAACTTATTTGGTGGACACCCTCAAGAACGAACTCGAATCGTGTAGCAGACAAGGAATACTGTTCCAACCCGGAACTAATATATATATATATATATATATATATATATATATATATATATATATATATATATATATATATATATATATATATCAGTGGCGTGCGGTGAATTTTGAAGATGAGGAATCAATTCAAATTTTACAAAAATAAATTTTAATGGAAGTAAATATGTTGTTCATTAAAAATAGCTATAAAATTGTAAGCTACTCACCTTATTTAAATGTTATTTTTTTAAACTATTTAAATTTTATATAGCTGCTGCATGTTTGCACAACCGCTAACCAAAATGTTCTATCATATTGGCCTACATTGTATTTGTAAGTGCAACACTGTTTAGAATGACAGATCTAGTGTTTGCGTAGGCTTACCTGTTTTAATAATAGTTTCTATTTCATTAAAAGTCATCGCACTGAACTTCCTTTTTAAGTAAATTTTAAAAAAATTTACAATCACATTGTCTCCAACCTTAATTTGCATCTATTTTATTTTAAAAAGAAATAAAGAATACGCCACATTTATCTAAGCAGTCTCAGAGCTAATGATCTCAAATATACGAAGGGTGACCATGGTAGGCCGGCCAGAATTCTGAAAATATTAACCAAATGATTTTTAGCTGATTTCTTTCTCAGAACCATTATTTAAATATAACCTAAAAATTTGTCTAAGCTTCAGAGCATAATAATAGTTACGTCAGTGTCTCTTAGACATTTTGTTGCTTTTTCCTAGATTCAGGCAACTTGGGAGAGTTGCCAGGTGCAAGGTGATAACTGCAAAGATAAATTTGCTTCCTTTTCCGTATACAAATAGGTTATTTTTCTCCTAATTCTAACACGGTGTTGAAATATATAGATAAAAATTATAAAATTTTAATAAATATATATTATTGATAAGAAAAGCAAAACATCTTTTAAACTATTCATTCCAAGCCACCAAAAACTAGAACTATTATTGAAATTAAGAAAAAAAAAGAAGAGTAGAAATCTCAACGAAAATGATGCATTTCTTCAATTGCAGTTGGGTTCACAGCAATTTGATTGAAAGTGAACGGTACCGTATATACTATACAAGTATAGGAAAGCATAAATGAGAGAAGAAAATTGATTCTGCTGTCATTAATTGTTGATGTGTAATTTCCTTTTCTTTTTTTCTTAAATAGGGGAAGCATTGCTTCCATTGACTCACTAAAAGAGAGAGAGAAAGATTCTAAGAAGGTCCCACTTTACTCCTCAATCCAAGAAAAAGTAGTTTTATTATTAATTCCTATAAGAACCAATTTACTCTTCATTCGAATAAAAAGTAGGTTTAGTTTCCTTCTAAGAAGGTCCTAGCTTACTCCTCGCTCCAAGGAAAAGTAGGTTTTTGTTTATTCTAAAAAGTCCCAATTTACATTTCTCTCCAACAAAACTTAGGTTTATTGTTTATTATAAGAAGGTACCACTTTACTCCTCACTGCAAGAAAAATAGGTTTGTTGTTTATTCTAACTAGGTCTCACCTTACTCCTCACTCCATGGTAAAGTAGGTTTATTGTTTATTATGAGAAGGTTCCACTTTACTCCTCACTTCAAGAAAAGGTAGGCTTGTATTTTTGTTGCATGCAAGCTTTGAGACCTTTGAAGGTAAGGTAAGTATATCCTTCTGCCTCACCCACCACACTTATCCTGTTAGTGTACCTTCATATGCGAAAATTGTCTTAAAATCTTTTAGAATACAATGGATCAAGATTAAAAAAGAAGTAATTGTAATTATATAAATTCTTAAATTATAATAGATGGTCAAATAATCCGATCTATAATTCGGCACTGGCGAATTAGAGAATGGCGTTTGAGTATTTTCAAACCTAATATTCCTTCTGTATTTCAAATCTCGCAGGACATCTGTTATGCCCCTTCTCTTACTCCTACATTTTCTTTCACACCCCCACACCGCTCACTCCAATGTGCTCCACAAATTTGATGTTTTGTCCTATTCCGGGAAGTTCTGTTCAGTTGTGTTTTTTCTACGTCTGTTTTGTATTTCTTTAATCCATCTATGGATTATATAGGGTCCTACCTAAACCCTTTATTTATTTTTTTCAAAATTTGCATCTATACAAGTGTGAACAAGTGGAATAAATTGCTCTGCTCAGCTGTTTGGTTCTTTCAATCTATATTATTAAAAGAATCACGAGCGGGCATGGCCTTCTTTCGTATATTGAAAGAAGCCCATGCCTGCTCGTGGCGATCTAATAATATGTAATTTCTATTAAAAATTTCTTGAATGGAAACAAACAGAAATTATGATCAATCGATACCCTCCTGCCTTGATATGCCACTGATCGTATCTTTTGATTGGCACTGTCGCAAAAAGGTTTTTTTCACACCGGAGATTCCTTCCTCTTCAACAATTGTGAAAACCATCAAATTTAAACTTTTGTTCTTTCAGACATTCAACCCAAACTCGTTTTTCTCGCGCCACACATGCTCATTCGACAACTTTCTGAATTTTCCGTCCAAAAGTCCAGTGTAAACGTTTGCCCAAACATTCCACTTAGGACCGGGATTTGGGGTCTCAAAGGCAACTAGTATGAGGCTATGAAGTCGCCTTCTCCTGGCTTTTCCATTCCAACCAGGGTGTGTAGGTTCCTGCTTGTCCGAACAAAAATATCAAGGATTTCGTCAGATATATCTAGGAATTCGAAGCGTGTATGCTGTTTTCGATGAATGATGGGCTCCTCATCTCGTCTCAACACTTCTTATTCATAGAAGCAACTCGAGTCGTGTCCACCTATTTATGCCTACTAAATTACAAATGACAACTGATGCTTAAATTTAAAGTTTCACTGTGCTGCTACCCCCACTGAGTGTCTTTTTGTGGTTCTCGAGGCCCCTCCTGCAGCTAAGTGGCCAGGAAAGAGTCACGTGCGTCTCGCGTATCCTCTCCGGAAGTCACTACGCGTGACGTTATTTACAACGTCGGATATTGTGACGGCTGCTTCCTCGACGGCGTAAAACGAGGCTGCTCCTCGTGGCTGACGCCCCATTGTCATTGGTTCGGAACCGTGTGAAAAGGACTCCATGAGCAGACTCTGCGCCGCGGAACCTTCTCCCTCAATGCTTGGAGGGAGGGATTTAGTTCCAGATTGGTCCAAGCCCGCGACTGCATGAGAGACGTGTGTGGGGAGGCGACTTTATAACGTCTCTGTTATGGTATATTTGTTTTTAACGTAGCGTCACTTTCCGGTAGGGATGATACATCAAGAGGGGAGTGTCTGAATGTGTACTTAGGTACACAATATGTGGACATCTTGTGTGCATTCGTCGAATTGGTCTTTTTAATGGTTATCGATTGTCTCCGAGATTTACAGGACTTTGTTGACGCCGATAAAAAGACGCGTGATTTAGTATCCAAGTTCTAAGTAAAGGCGCGATATAATGATCGGAGTCCTTTCAAATGACTAGACTAGTTAATCTAATGCCTGTGTATCTAAGGAAAGACTACTGCTAAATTTCTTAATAATATGTTATTTAAAATTGAAATTCCCTACTGTTTCTATGGATATTCCTTATGCCGTGTTTACAGGGTCTTTTAACTGCCAATTTAATAGAGATACTACAAATGTTAAAAAATATTACCCGATGTGGATTTTAAAATACTTTGTAAACAACACCAGTTAGAACAGGTCTTTTTTTAAATTGTAAGGACAGAATACCACTTAACGCGAAATGCTCTGTCAACCATTACCGTTCTAAAGGATGAGAAAGCTTGTATTTATATAACATCATCTTCCATAACATTTGCCACAGAAAATCCATTGTTTCTAAAATCGGTGTACGATAATCTATAAGTATAAACTATTTATGTGTAAAGGTTATGCAAATTTGGATGAATAAATCAGGTTTTCAGCAGAATAGCAATTTTCTTGTAGAGAGAACCGGCATTGTTTGCTCAGCAACTAACTTCAGTTCAATCTTGGGTACGTTAGGTCATTCGCTTGGCAGTTGTCGTGCCTAAGAAATATCTCACGACTCTTTTTGTCCGCGAACTGATAACAAAGCTGCGCCACCAAGATGGTCTTGCAATTGGAGCCATTGCAGAGACTGTCAAGCACTATAATAGTATGTCAACCTATAAGAAAATAGGTTTATCTTCTCTAAATCTGGTAATTCAACCGTCGGCTGGAAGAAGATAATATTCACGATTGCACACCCGCGGTCAAGCCCATTAAACATTCAGAAGAACAAGGAGGCTTGTCTTGTATTCGACTACGAGTTCGTTACAGGGACGGATGACCATTGGAGCAAAGTCCACTTCAGTGACGAATCTAAGTTCAATTTGTTTGGATTGGATGGCAGGAGGAGGTTCGTTCGTAGCAGAGCAGGAGAAAGATTGTTTCAATTGCATAAAAAAGACTATAAAGTTTGACGGAGGAAGTGTTATGGTCTGGCGCGTCATTTCGCTAGAAAGCAATAATGGGTTACATGCACTTACGGTGCACAAGGAATTTCTCCCATACCATGCTTTGCCCCGTCTGCGAGGGTATGAAGCCCAATCTGGAATTATCAGGCAGGATAACGCTTTCTGTACACGGCCAAGTCGGTGAAGATTTTCCTGGATGAGGAACACATCACTTTTGTTAAACTTGCATCGGACCTGAATCCTATTGAACATGTTTGGAAGAGCACCCGGAACCTTTTTAAAAGCGAGGTATCGGAAAACAGTTCGAAAACCTTGGGAAATTATTCAAGATGGCTAGAGCAAGATTAATGCTCTAGTTGGCTCGTTTCTGTGGCAGGAGATGCCCAAACATAATAGAAAATACAGGATGAATCCATACTAATTATTTCTAATTTGTACAACTGTTTTCGACTGATATCATACAATTCTTATATTCCAATGGGCATTTGTTTGCGCTATCGTTCCGATCATTTTGGACACTTCATTTTTTTCTATTGCGTATCTGCTGATCACTTTTGTTTTAGTATACAAATGTGCATAACCTTTACACATACATAGTTAGCCCCGTAGGTTACCATGCACCAATTTTGGAAACCTTGAATTTTCTCTGGTAAAAGTTATGGAAGATGTTGTGATATAAAACAGGCGTTCTGATCATTTTGGGCGGTACTGTACAGTATATGAAATCAATTGCCACGGTGAGGTCCATAAAAGCCCAACTTTGTTCACACTTGACAATTAGCCAGAGAACTAAAGATTCTTCCGAAGAAAGAGTTTTCCCCTCCCTTCCATTACTTTCAATACTATTTAGCGGATGTCACCCTTGACCTCGTATACAAATTCCTACAACCACTTCTGATCCTGTTTCTTTGCGACTTTATGAATCTACATATGTTTATTAACATCGATTCACCTCTTAATTCTGATTCATTTTCCCATTTCCTGCTTTTGCAGGAAATGATAACCTTTAACTTATGTTTGCAATTATTATGAGTCTCTATTTGTTAGTTGTTTTTGTTTATATAATCCACCATCTGAAGATGGGTGATTGATTACCCGAAACGTAATTTGCACTAATGAAATGGAACTCTTCTACGTCTTTTCATTCCCCCTTCCTAATTAATGCCCCCCTCCCCATCAAAAAATTGAATAAACACAAATTAACCTATAAACAGAAAAAAATAATTGAAACAGTATAGTTATTATGCATCAACTTTGATATAAAGATGAAGACCATAACAAAAGATAGATTTAGAGAACAATAAACATTGGATATTTAGCCCATAAAATCTCCCACCTTATGCTTTGATATATATATATATATATATATATATATATATATATATATATATATATATATATATATATATATATATATATATATATATATATATAATGGAAGATATTACATTAGCGTGATGTATATCAGTGAAAAATAATGGTAAACCACAATTTTTTTAATCAAGATTTTATTTATAACTATCGGACTAGTATATATAAGGTAAGACACATTTTAAACAAAATGAAACAATCTGGAAAAACTCGAGTGAATCTGGCGTGAATGACAAGCTAAACAAAATGAAATGGAACCGGAAACAATATGGAGAGTTGTTAATCCCCGGGACGCATTGCGCCCGGGAGCTTATAAATACGATTGGCGACTTTATTCGATATATATTTGTTAAATTTGCATTGCCCTTCAGATAAATTTAAATTATCAACTTTGTCGATGATGATGGATTCCGCAATTCTCCTCTCAAAATAATTGTTTGATTTATAAATGATTTTTTTCATGGTTAAAATCAATTCTATGGTCGTGCTTTTGCATGTGCGTAAATAGACTTGAAGAGTTCTTACACCTTCTGATATCAGCTAAATGTTGTTTCATCCTCTTATTAAAGTGCCCCGACTCTCCGATGTACGTTGATTTGCAATTATAGCATGGTATACTGTAAACTCCAGCATCGAGATTGATTGGGTGCAGTCTAGTCAAGGATTTTCGAATGATATTAGAATATATATATATATATATATATATATATATATATATGTGTGTGTGTGTGTGTATGTATGTGTGTAGTTGGGTAGCAGTCTTTCTTGAATGCTAATTTTGTTGAAGACCATTGTGTATTTCGCCTTAATTAATTTCCTTTGGCAACTTTCTCTTCTAAATATCTTTTTTATTCCATCTTGTAGATGGTGGATCACTTGTCCTGTATTCATCTCTCTTTGAAGACATTCACCGTGATATAACGGAAAGTTCATGGTCACGTGATTCGAACCTAGATGGCGTTGTTAACCTCTCATCGAAGGTGATATCCGATGATGTGAAACGGGCTCTACGATTTGGTATTGGTTTTTCATTCAGTAAGAAGGTAAACTATGTTAAACTTGCTAAATCCTTTGTTCATCTCGAAAAGCATGGGGATATTAGCGTCAATGATATGATTTTTTGTAAAGGGGTTGTCTATTCTTTCCTAAACCGTATAACGGATCCATATATTCTTTCGCGCCGTTTTGTTTCGTCTGTTTTTCACTAAATCCGATAAATCTAATTCTGTTGTAATTTTGGATAGGCAAAATTATATAAATAAGATGGATAATCTGCTAAACGATGAATTTACTTCTGTAAATTAAATAAAGATCCCTTAGCCTCTACTATAACAGTTTTTAACAAAAAGATAAAAAATTGCATTAAAGATAAGGACATATTACGTAATTTAGCTGTGTCTGCCCCTACATTACCTTATTTATATAGGTTAGCCAAGACTCAAAGAAAATATCCCCATGCGTCCGATCATCAGTTCTGTAGGTTCTGCTGGTTATAAATTATCAAAATGGTTAGTTTCTTTACTGAGCCCTCTTTTGGGCAGCCTCTCCTCCGCTCATATTAGAAATCATTGTGATTTCATTGCTAAACTCAAGTCTCAGACGCTTAACTTCAAATTTAAAATGATTAGCTCCGATGTTGTCTCCTTATTTACAAAAGTGCCCGTGAATGATTTGCTCATGTGGCTACTGGAAGCACTTGAACAAATTTCTTTGCCCATTCCTACATATGTTTGCTTAGATTTAATCAAACTTGGCACCCTAAACTCTTCGTTTAGTTTCAATGCTATATGGGATTTTGTTAGTCAAGTTACTAGCCTACATCCTCCCCCAAAGTGCTATTTGGTACCGTTATGTAGTTGATGTATTGATGTATTTTGTATTTGGCCTATTAAGTGTAACCTAACTAATTTTCTTAATGGCCTTTAATAACCTCGCACCCTCTATTAATTTCACTCATTAGTTAGAAGAAGTCGGAAAATTATCTTATTTAGACACCATGGTACACCGTGCGCCGCAAGGTTTTAAGTTCTCGGTTTTCCGCAAACCAACTCATGCTTCGTCTTATATCCATTTTTATTCGAATCATCAGGAAAAAAATAAAAAATTGGCTTTTATTTCTTTGTATTTGCGTACCTTTAGAGTATGTGACCCAGAATGTATCGATGAAAAGTTAGAATCAATCAAAATCATTCGTAAAAAGTTAAATTATCCGTCATATTTTCTAAATGATTCCCTGAGCAGAGCTAAGCAGTCCTTTTATGGAAATAAAATTAAATACTCATTTATGCGAAATAATATTTTAACGCTCCCTTTTAATAAACACTTGTCCCATTTCCCGAAATTATTAAAATATTTTAATGTTAATGTATTCTCTAATAATTCCACGTTAAAAAAACTTAGTAATTAAAAATTCTCCCCTCCCAAAATTGGCCTGCATTTATAAAATTCCGTGATAATCTTGTCTCGGTTTTTACATAGGCCAGTCAACAAAAGCCTAGATGTGAGAATTAAACAACATAAGTACTGTTGTCGAACGGGGCAAACTTCAAATGCACTGTTTATTCATCAATCTACTTTGAACCCTCAAATAGATTGCTCTAATGCGAAACCCATTATTTTTGTGCCCAATTTTATTGAAAGAAATTTAATGGAATCAGCCATGATCAAATTCTCTCATAACATTATTTTCAATCTAAGTCAGGGTCTATTTAAATTATATAATTGGATCATGAATAATATTTGTTTGCAATATAAATTTAATTTGTTGAATTTATTTGTATATTGTAGTTCCGCGGATGGACTATTCATTTGTTCGTCAGTTGGTTTTTCCCATCCCTAAACGATTATCTTTGTTCGTCGGTGGGTTTAAATGACGTCACATTTCTCTGTATATTTACTGTTTCTCCATTTCATTGTTCTTCTGCCCTTGATGATGTAAACACGAAAGCGTCTGGGCTTATTCTGTGTATTATTTTCCTTTGGGATATTTCAAACATAAATATATATATATACAATATATATATATATATATATATATATATATATATATATATATATATATATATATATATATATATATATATATATATATATATATATATAGATAGATAGATATTAGTGTAGTTGGGTAGCAGTCTTTCTTGAATGCAAATTTTGTTGAAGAAAATTGTGTATTTCGCCTTAATTAATTTACTTTGGCAACTTTCTTTTCTTTTAATTATATTTTTAATTCCATCTTGTAGATGGTGGATCACTTGTCCTGTATTCATCTCTCGAGAGATGAATACAGGACAAATGATCCACCATCTACAAGATGGAATGAAAAATAAAAAAGATAGTTAGAAGAAGAGAAAGTTGCCAAAGGAAATTAATTAAGGCGAAATACACAATGGTCTTCAACAAATTTTGCATATATATATATATATATATATATATATATATATATATATATATATATATATATATATATATATATATATATATATATATATATATATATATATATATATATATATATATATATATTGGGTGCAATAAATATCCAATACATGGTAAAAAGTTTATTTACCATAGTTACACAACAGCAAAGTAATCGAAAATTGAACATCTCATGTATTTTGTACGTTAAATACAAATTCGGTATTAGAATACACAAATAGTAAAATAAATCACTCGATATACGAAACATTTATTGGCCTAACGCGTTTCGATACACTCCTGTATCATTATCAAAGTAAGGTAGAAATAATATAAGGAAATAAAAACATGGCTATATATATCGGGGTTTAAGGTTAACAATACGAACATATTTATATGGAATGGAAATTCTTAAAAATAAAGGATTAGGACGGCTTAAAGAACCTAGTTTGGAATGGGCACAAAATTAAGATAGGCGTGGATTATTACTTGGCGCACGAGGACGCGAGGAAGAACTCAAGAGCTGCTCCTCACCTAACTATACCGTAGAAAATAGCCAAGGTAACAAACTCCCGTTCTTAGACACCATAACCACTAAGCACTACGACAAAATAACTACCAAAGTTTATGTAAAAAAGACAAATCCAGGCCTTTGTATGATCGCTAAAAGCGAATGTCCCAACCGTTATAAAAGAACTGTAATTAATGCATATATCTACCGCGCTTTCACCCACTGCTTCACATGGAAAGAGACACACGAATAGCTTGAGAGGGCTACTCAAGTACTCATAAATAATGGATTTACAAACGGCTATACGGAAGAAGATGGAAAAATGGTACACGTCACCTGAAATCGGCACCAATCAAGAAGCAAAAAAGAAAATACTATAAAACTATTTTACAAGAATATTATGAGTACTGCGTTCAAAACGGACGAAAGAGTAATCAAGGAAATCATAAACAGAGGAGTGAAACCAACCCAAAACGAAAACAACCTATCACTCACAATCTATTACAATAATAAACGGACATCCAACCTTATACTAAAAAATAACCATACACCCACCGTAAAACCTAAACAAAGAAGTCATTTAATATATGAATACACTTGCAAAATGGGAGACTGTGAGCTCCTACCTCATTCATATATCGGAATGACAGAAAGAAAATAAACACGAAGAATGAGCTACCATTTAAATAACGGCGCACCCAAAACACATACATTTGAAAAACATGGAAGACAATTGGACCGGAAATCACTCGAAGATAACACCGAAATTCTTGCATATGCTCAAAATCGCAAACAATTACTCATATTAGAAGCTCTCTATATAAAAGAAAAACACCCTAAATAATCCCCGCCTATCTTAATCTTGTGCCCATTTTAAACTAGCCTCTTTAAGCCGTCTTAATCCTTTGTTTTTAAGAATTTCCATTCCCTATAAATATGTTCGTATAATTGTTAACCTTCAAACCCTGATTCATATAGCCATGTTTTTATTTCCTTATATTATTTCTACTTTCCTTTGATGATGATACAGGTATGTATCGAAACGCGTTAGGCCAATAAATGTTTCGTTTTATCCAGTGAATTATTTTACTGCCCTCGTTCATCAGTGCTTTTGTAATGAATTTTGGCGAGCTTATACACGGGTTATCTAACGACCAAAAGCGGAATATTAGAGAAATCGAGAAAGTTGAAAAGAAAATTATTAATGCTGAATTCGCAGTCGCCTCCCCAAAAATATGTCACGAAGAGAATCTTCTGCCTAAATCAACGAATATATATATATATATATATATATTCCCCGAATTCTGAAAAACATAATTTTCAATCACAGAAGAAGAGAATAATGAATTTGTCTTGGACTTTGAGAGCAAAATTCTAGATAAGCCTAATGTATTAGGTTGAAAAAGTTCTTGCGTTTTTTTTAAATCTTGTGTTGATTTAAATTAGGTTGACGTGATTTGTGCACATATTAAGAAACAATAATAAATAATGAGAGCAAAATTTGCAAAGGTTAGGCTACGTCTCTTAACATCGTAGACTATTAGGCTTTTGCTTAGGCTACGTCTTGAAGTTGAATAATAAGTCATTGCGGTTTATTTCAAAGTTGTGTTAATTTATTTTTTGTTCTGTACCCTCAAAATGGAATGTCAAGGGAAAGAAAGGCGCATTTTCGACACTTGTTGTTATTCATTTTCAATCGAGACGGGAACAATGCAAACGCAGCCATAGCTCGTCGCGATATTTGTGCTGTGTACGGAGAAAATGTTTTATCAGAAAAGACAGCTCAATGGTGGTTTTCACGTTTAAAAAACGGTCATTTTAATCTTAATGACGAAGAACGTTCTGGTCGCCCCATTAAGTTGGATGAAGATGGATTGAACGACGTTCTTCATGAAAATCATCGTCAATCGACTGTACAATTGGCGTGTGATCAGAAAACTGTAGTGAATCAACTTCATTCGATGGGGAAAGTTCAAAAACTAGGTGCATGGGTTCCGCACGCTTTGAGCGAAAGCAACAAGCTTCAACGCTCCGCGATTGCCGCAGGTTTGCTTGCTCGTCCCTAGGCTACTCGTGAATATAAGGACATATTTCTTTACCGCATCATCACTGGCCACGAAAAGCGGTGTGTTTATGTCAACATGAACCATCGAAAACAATAGCTTAGCCCCAATACAAACCACTTCCGCGATTAAAGTAAGGACTTCATCCACGAAAGACGATGCTGTGTGTGTGTGGTGGGATTGAGAAGGCATCATTCTTTATGAGCTCCTTGTGAACAACGAGATTGTCAATGCAGAACTCTACGTTCAACAAATGTATCGACTCGCCGAAGCTATTCGTGAAAAGCGATCTCATCGACGTTATGGAGTCTTTCTGTAACACGACAATGCTCTTCCTCACATTGCTAATATGACAAAAGACGCCATCCAAACGCCTAATTGGGAAACCCTGCCTCATCCTACATATTCGCCAGACTTGGCTCGATCGGATTTCCATCTGTTCCGATCGCTCTCCAACAATTTGCACGGCGTTTCGTTCAATACTGATGTTGAATTAAGAACCTGGTTAGACGAATTATTCGAGTCAAAGTCCAGAGATTTTATTGCAGAGGCATCGAAAAACTAGTTGAACGTTGGGAAGAAGTGTTAAATAACAATGGAGAATACATTATTGATTAAATTGCATATTGTTATCAATTAAAAATGAAGATTTCTTAAATTGTTAATGATAATGAATAAATTTGATAAAATCGCAAGAATTTATTCCTCAACCCATAATATAATGATGGGATGCACGCACCTGCCCTCAGTAGGGTGCAGAGAAATATGTTAGGACACGACCGCTCATTAATGACAGAGGAGGCCTAACAAACCCATAAAACCTTCAAGGAAAAGCCCACGCTAGTCAGAGTTGACCAAACACAGCATCACGCACGGCCGCTTCAAATACTCCATGAGCTATTGAATGTGATGAACGCTCACCTGAATAACGAGTACTTCCCAAGTAGGGCTAAACTAGCCTAAGCCGAGTATTTAATCTCTTGTCAAGGATGTAAGTGACTGAGATTTTTTGACTGATGATTGGTTGAAGGGAATTACTTGGCTCGATTAATGAGAGTTTGATGTTCTCTGTGAAATTGTTGCGTCACATAAGTTTATCAAGTTTGAGGTGTAGGTTAATGGCTGTGCTCCTTCTAATTTGGTGACGTCTCGGGAGACTGATAAACATTTTGGAGGGGTATCTGTATCCAATTGACTTAGCTCTACGGCTGGCTATTCTTCTGTTCGAACGGATAGGTTGACCAGAGTTTCTGTGTTGTATATTTTCTGTGTTTCGAATTCAATCCTCTTTGACAAGGGAGCAAATAGCCTTAGACTTGCAGTAACAGTTGAGGCCAATATTGAGAAAATAAATTCGTTTTTAGGTCAAGGAGTAGGAACTGCGATTAATGAAATTGAGCACGTTTCCTCATATGGGAAAATGCCAAACTCTAACTCCCTACGCCTTAATTGAAAAACAAATTGAATTTTGCAACTATATGTTTACGCATGCTTCCCTATCAAAGAGGATTGAAATCGAATTAATCTTGGGAAATACGTGTAAAAATAAAAACAATAAATGTTTTAAATGAGTCTTGTTCAGCGTGCCCTGGTTAATTTTCAATACAACTTTTGAAGTAAATTGCATCGTTCATCTAAACCCAAACGATGAAATAATGCTGCATTAGAGTTGCCCATTTCAGAGAGAGGATAATTTTTTATTGGAAATATTGTGTCTGTAGCTTGACTCTCTTATCCTAAAGATAATTACTTGAGCCGATTGACCGAGGTTTGAGGCTCAGTGGAGGCATACAAACATCACATGAGTTTAAGAAATGGCCTATAGAGATGAAAAAAAGGAAATGTGGCCAGCACAATGAAGGAATGCTCACTAATTTCATTATTTGAGCTTTGGAATACTGGTATTGTCATTTGTGAAAATGTTGAGATCAGATGAAATTATTTACAGCCCTTGGTATGGTAATTGGATATTTAAATAATTTGGATTTGAGGGTGTATTTTATTAAATATAATTAAACAACCAAATCTCATTTGTTTGCACTTTAGCTTTCTTAGGGGTTTGGGATGAAACAAAGGTTGGAGAGATTGCAAATTGTTTCCAGACAAGAAAGTTTTGCGGAAGTTTTAATTATCCTAACTTTAGCGAGCATTAGAAGCTGCAAGAAGTTCAAGGAACGAACCGACGACATACTGTAGGTAGGTAAATAGGTTACGCTATTCATCCCTTGCATCGTAGAATAGATCATCCCCCCCCCAGCGGATAATGAAACTCTCATAAAGATCTGTATGCCAATCGACGGTGAGTCTGAAGTCAACAGGGGCCGCCCTCCTTCTCTCTTTTTACCCCCCTCGTGGCAGCCATTCTGATTCAGCGGTATGCGAATATAATTACAGCTCTAGTGAATATTAATACGCGAGTGCTGCTAAAAGCTTTACATACGATGCCATTTGCTTTGGCAATCTGCATAAATATGGCTCCTGTTCTATCTGCCATTTATTCCCTTCGCTACTTATCAATCGATTCCTGGAGACTCTGTCCTGAGATAGGTGGCCTTGTGTTTAATACGACATAAAGGGGTAGTTTCTAGTGGCAATGATGTGCGCTGACCCAACTGTGGGAAACTGATAGATGTTGAATTTTTAAAGCCAAAGTCCTTGCTATGTAGGGAGTCGGTCGCGCCCGTTAGCAAATAGCACCGAGTCGATTCCCGGAGTGATTCCCAAATATTTCGGTGTTGCAGCAAACTCACGCCAATTACTGCGGTTCGCCGAATCTCACGCATGCGTGCGGCAAGTTTTATTTACGAACGCCATCAAAGACTAAGGAGTTCCAAACACTCATCAGATATTAAACGGGTAGCTCTCCCTTGAGCCACGAACGGTTGCAAACGCTCACTGGCTGGTGACAAACACATTGTACTGCTGTTATATTTTCCCACCCCCACCTCAACGAGAACCGGACCCTCGTGACCTTGGGCTTCTTGTTGATTGTCATTCTGATCTTTATGTTGTTTTCATTGTCTGATCAGGGATCCCAAATAAGAGGAAGTAGAACATTAATAAATTAAATAGAGGAAGAGGAAGCTTTCCTACATGTATAAATGTACTTCATATTCTAAATAAACTTACACTACTTCAATTTACGACTCTTCTTTCTTCACATACTTTTTTGATGGGAATGCCCTCGTTGATTTCCGCTTTAAATTCAATTCCCAAATTTAGCAAAGAACCACTGATACTGAGTTCTTCAAGGCGGCAGCATCTAACAATTTCTAAAAGTGGGGTTGGCGCACTTCATCGCCACTATCTTCCTATGCCTGATGATGAATCAAAAGGCTATCCATCATTTTTTCTTATGAAAAAAATATAACAGTCTAATGCAGGGACCTCCAAACTTATTTTACTACAGACCCCTTTTCAATAATATTTTATTCCCATTGATCCTTTAATAAATATATATATATATATATATATATATATATATATATATATATATATATATATATATATATATATATATATATATGTATATATATATATATATATATATATATATATATATATATATATATATATATATATATATATATATATATGTATATATATATATATATATATATATATATATATATATATATATATATATATATATATATATATATATATATATATATATATATATATATATATATATATATATATATATATGAAATGGAAAACTCACAAAGTATCACGTGAGGGTAGCAAATGAATGTCATGTCCCGTAGGAAAAAATGAAAAGGTGTTTCCAAGTACTTTCGAACTTTATTAAGTTCCTTATCAAGGATAACTACAAGAAATAATATTATATTAGAGGTATATATGCGAAAGAAAAGTATGAAAGAAGTATGAAAGACCGCCTCAAAAACAATAAATCACCAATGAGGAGGACGGAAGATGGAAGGTAAAGATTCACATTAAGAATTACAAGAAGCAGGTAGTAAGGTCAAACTGAGAAGACGGAAAGTGTAACAGATTAAAAGAAATGGAGATAGCCTAACGAGGGAGATTATAAGACATAAGGGGTGACAATTAAAAAAAAAAGGGACCACGTAACTAAAGATTGTATATAAAAAACTAAGAACAAAAGTCAGAACTAATTTCTTTAAGTATTAATCTTTTAATTATAGCATCTATTTTATATAAGCCAGGGAAAAGGTTAAAATTATCACATTGGCTTATAAAAGCACATTCAATGATATTCCTTTTTATAGGGTCATTGGAACGATAAATAACTTTTGCCGAGTTCCAGTTAATTAGATGGTCCTTATCTGACATGTGGACAAAGAAAGCACTGTTATCTTTCCATCTACGGACATTATTATGTTGATTTAAGCGAACAGAAAGTTGTTTACCTGTTTGTCCATAATATTTACTTAGGCAACCAGAACACTCAAGTGAATAAACACTTCCCCCCAAAACTATTACAATTATTACGTACTAATAAATTCTTAATGGTCGTCTCATATTTAAAAGCAACAGAAATGTTAAAGTTATTCAAAAGACGGGGAAGATCATTAAAACAAAGAGAAAAAGGTAAAACTAAATTTTTATTACTATTAAAAGGGAGAGTAGGGACAGTTTGATAAAATGTCTTTTTAGCAGAAGAAAGACAGTTTTGAAGAAACGGGTTAGGGTAACAAAGTTTATGGCCAATATCTTTGAGTGATACAAGTCTACAAGTCTTTGTAGGTTATGTCCTCTCAACAGCCACCTTACTTCAGTATGCAAAAGTAACTGGTTTAATGCTTAATCGTTTCTTTCACATAACCTTGCAAATAGTCGCGAATTCAGTGGTTGTGCTTACTTTTGTTTATTGACCTAATATATCACACCTTAAATGCATCATGTAATTCGTCACTTAGGTTTTTGCTACAAGATTCTATTGTGTGTGTGACCCACAGTGGATAGTGCGCACATCAGGAACCTTTTCTTTTAGGAAAGCTGCGAAACCTTTGCAACGACCTATCAAGGAAGGTTTACTATCGGTTGCCATTCCAGTAATATTTCTGAATGAAATATAGTTTTATCAAATACTCCTCCAAGAATAGAAAAATAGTCTGCCTTTTGCATCAGTTTTCAGATATTTTGTGAACGAAAACTCGTCAATAATGCATTTTTTCAATTGACTAAAATATCTTACATAAGCCATCAGAAGATTTTCACTTCTGAAGATGGATTCGTCAAGTTATTGTATTAACACTTAAAGCCAAGATTTTAGATCAATCACTTCTTTAATTGCTGGTATTCTGACTTCCTCAGCACTGGTATATGATTTTCCTTACTTTGCTATAGTGAACAATATATTGTAAGATGCTCTCAGGTCTCTTTCATTATGAGCTTGAGAAGGTACTTTAATAAAACCACTCATGTTCCATTAATCAGTTTTTCCTTCATGCTCTAACAAAATCCAGATCTTTCTCTTTCTTATCCTAGTGCATCCTTTCTAGATGCTCTTTCATCTTTGCTGGTATCCTGACATCGTCACTAAAAACATTTTCACATAGAAGACACATGAAACGTTTTGGTTTATAAGAAAAGGTATAAAACCAAGTTTTAAATAGTCTAAAGACTATTGTCGGCGTTTCTTCTCAAACATATTCCTGCCAATTTATTCTCATATTATAGTAAAAAATATGATTTCCATATTTGTGTGCCAATCTATTCTTGCAATATTTCTACCTAAACTTAATCTTGCCAGTTTCTTACAAAATATTTTGACCATATTTCTGCCCAAATATATGTCTTCCATTTTCTTGCCATATTTATACCCAAACGTATTTTTGTCATATTTCTGCTAACACAATTCATGCCAGTCTATTGCCATATTTTCAGCCAAACCAATCCCTGTCATATTTCTGCACAAACGTCTGTCATGTTTTTGCCTTTATTTATAACCAAACCTATTATTACCATATTTCTTCTCAAATATATTCCTGCCAGTTTCTTTTCATATTTATACCCAAACATATGATTGCCATATTTATGTGCCAATCTCTTCTTGCCACATTTCTACCCAATTTAAAACCTAATACTGCCAGTTTCTTGTCATATTTATGCCTAAACCTCTTCTTGCCATATCTCTGCCCAAACCTCTTCTTGTCATATTTATGCCCAAACCTCTTCTTGCCATATCTCTGCCCAAACCTCTTCTTGCCATATCTCTGCCCAAACCTCTTCTTGCCATATCTCTGCCCAAACCAATTCTTGACATATCTCTGCCTAAACCTATTCTTGACATATTGCTCATGTTTGTTTGGATTCTAATTGTTCCTGGCAAAAGAAAGACAGCCCCGTTAACGAGTGTGTTCTCTACCGTTAAAGAAAAAGAATGAACGGTAAATTTTGGAGTTTATTGTAATTTAAAGAGAAAACTAACGAGGGCAACTCCTGCTGAAAGTTTGCTAGGAGAGATCTTTAAAAGAAAGAGGCGAAGATAGAGGAGGTGAAACTGCGTGGGGAAGATATATACCCGCAGCTCTTCCTGCAGGCCATGGTGCCGGGAGAGAATGCTATCTTCCAGATGTCAGCCGCAGAATATTGGTACGTGTTTCACCTGACACCCACTTGCCGGATAGATACCCTGATGGCATGCTACTCATCTAGGTTTCAGGGAAGGGGGACATTTTACCCCTGCTACACCTTTCCCCCCCTTGCTGGGTAGGATTGTGACCTGGTGATGGCAACTGGAATCACTTCCTGGGGTGTCGCACACATACAATATTTACTTACCTACCCAATTATTTCAATTATGTGCATTTGAGACTTCAAATAGTGTTGACAGACATGTCTAAATCGGCAGCAAGATACACTAATATGCGAAAGATAGCGATTCATGGGATTCATCATGATAAGAAAGATCTGCCATTACTCGAGATAAGTCCATTAAAACTTGTTTTTCATCTTTTCTTGTTTTAATTGTGGGTTTGTTTTTTTTCTTTTCACAGAGGTTAAGCTCGATTTGGACATATCTTTCCGTTCTCAGCTTCACCAGTAAAAAAAAAACAACACTCTGTGTCTAAGCCTGTGATGGGGGTGCGTGTGTCAAAGAGAAATAACCAAATATATTTAAAGCTGGTATGGGAATGGCAAATTAGAAATACGTATGAATGATCATACATATTACCATGGATAACCCAGTACAATTACGTAAAAAAGGACGTACATAAGTACACATTCTTCTTGTTTCTGGAACATCAATTAGGCATACGTTAAAGTGCTTCTGGGAAAACGGAACTATAGAAAGACATACGTCCCTCTCTATTTACTTCCATACAAACAACCAATCATACCATTCTGCATCTCGTCTAATATACACTACACCCAACTCATAAATCGCCATCAAAAACTGTCTAGCTGTCAGAGGGGGACGGACGGAGGGACCGCGCAAAAAAAAACGAGTCCCTTCTTCATTAGGGAATCTCAACTTTAGGGAGGGTGGCGATCACTAAAGATACCCACAATGTACCCTTAACCCCTCTACCCCCCTTCCCCTAACTTGTCAATCCGATTCAAATAACAAATTTTGCTCCCAATTCGTTGCGCGGGACATAATTAATGAAACTCGCCATATTACCCTCTCCAGAGAACCCTCACGACGCCATAAACATGTTAATAGGCGTTATGAAAGGGTGATGGTGATGATACATCACCATTACAAGCAGGCTTCTTTTTTTCGTCGTCTCGCCTCGTCCGAGGGGCTGAAAAAAGTCCCTCAGACACATTCGGGGCCTGAATGGGAAGAAAGGAGAACGAATTAACATGAAAATAGCGAGTTTTGGGGTGGAGCAAACACGAAATTGATGAGAATTCAGCCTCCTTCGAATCAATAGAAAACACCGATATATATATATATATATATATATATATATATATATATATATATATATATATATATATATATTATATAGTAAAGATAGAAGTGGTAACTTCGAAACACAGGAACGGACAAGGAATTCAGAACTGGGACTTCTTGGTCGGGGATTGTAATTTAAAATATCAATACGAAGTTCCTTTGTTCGCATCTCTAAGGATCGCAGTGGCAAAACTAATCGACCTCTCAAATGGATTCGTGGCTATATGTGCTGAAACAAGGGAGAAATATAAACTACTGTCTGAAGAAGGAGCAACCATACTGAAAACATTAAACCTAGAAGCAAAGACCTCCCCACAAGTGGCAGCTAGCAGAAGCGTTATCTGCCAGAAAGTGGAGAGTTGGGTCGGAGGACATTCGACTGAAGAACTAAAAAATGAAATTGAGATTCAACATCAATGGGCAAAAGTACGAGAGATTATCAAATTTCGCGAACAAACACATGTGTTCAAGGTAACTTTTGAATTCACAGAAATGGCGAGAAAGGTAACGATTGAAGGACTCCTGGTATTCAGTATGAGAATACCATGCAAAAATATCGAGCAAGAACGCTTCCATAGCATACATATGTGTTTTGTATGCTACAAGCTGGAGACACATACTACTGCGACATGCCCCGAAAAAGAAAATGTGGTGCAGCGAATGCGCCACTGTCGGCCACCGATACGACAAGTGCGACAGCATACAGAAAATGTGCCTAAATTGTAAGGGCGAACATAGGAATATGGCCCTGAATTACCCCAAAAGGAAGGAAATAATAAAAAAGAAAGAAAAGAAAAGACAATACAAAGCACTTACGCGATGGCCGCTAGAAAGTTTGAAGACGTGCAACTAATGAGGGCACCCCCATCAGATCTACGCATCTCGAACGACCTTAGTGCTCGCATTCTGATTTGCATTACACATGTAAATGTAGCAAACGCTGTACAACCAAGCTGCTACAACTAAGTGCTTAACTCGCTCCTAAAAGCGAACGGCCTTCCATCTATAATCGTACCTATAAACCCAGAGTGCTCCAAGGCTTTCAAAAACTCTATTATCCAAAATAACGAGTTCAGAAAAGCCGGACTAAACATGAAGAAATTACCTTCTCCGGAAGAACCCGAAGAGGAAGAAAAAGAAGATGAAGAAGAGACAGACGAAGAACAAGATCGTACCTCTTCGGAAAGCGACGAGGATCCGTGCACTCGTAACAGTGCAAAGAGTAAATCAAAAACTCCGAACTCCCCCTCCGAAAAACACAAAACCTGTACATGCGCAAGCAATCGGCTAGGTATAAAAGAAGAAGAAGAAGAGGAAACACCGTTAATTGATACAACATCATGCAAATAAACGCAGTAAAGATAATGGAAATCAACACCGACGGCTGGACGACGAAAAGGACTCTTTATGGAAACGTATTCAGGGAAATTGATGCAGATATCATCTTGATTTCATAAATGGGATCGACACTCGTAATTCTGAAATGAAAATATGGAATTACGATGTGTTAATCACTAATCACCTACAAGAGCAGTTCGACGGTGCCGCAATAGTTAGAAATCTGGAAGAATCCTATCTCGCGATTGAGGTCGAACTTGACATCAGAAAGCTGGTCATCGCTACCGGGTACCAGCCGCCAAGGAAAGGGTATTTACCAATACACTATCTCACTGGCCTGTTTAGCAGAAGAGCCCACACTATATAATGGGAGATCTGAACGCCAGATGTCGGGAATCCGGCTACAAGACTTTCAATGGAAATGGAAGATGCTTAGACACTGCTGGATAGAAATATTGTCCAGCGGATAGTCCCGGACTTCTCCGCCTTTATCAGATGAGGGAGTGGCACGAAACCACACATATATTTGGCCAGTCGTTAGCTGCCATTTAATTACTACATGGAACCAGTCTAAGTTCCATATAGCGATCATATAGGGATCCTGCTTTCCATCAACAGGAACCCTATACAAGACCCAGCTGTAGTTAGAAAGAACTACATAAGAGAAGACTGGGCACGATGCGCGCGTCTTCTCGAGGACTACCACCCGCCCAACTTGCATGAAGCGAACCTCGAGAAGATCGATGAGGCACTCGAAGGCCTTAATAACCATCTCATCAACGCGAAAAGAGCTTGTAGCCCTAAAACTCAGTATAAGTCCTTCCCAACCTATAAATGGACTGATTAAATGAAGGAGTTATACCGTAAGCTGAAATTATTGTATGAAATTAACATCAGGAATGAATCGATTGACTCAATAAAACAAAATAAAGAGATAAAAGAAGAGCTCAACCTGTTGATCCTCGAACAACGGTGTAGACGTTGAGACGGTGCGATTGAGAGCCTCGATCATGATGCATCTCCCAAAGATTTTTTGAATAAAATCAGGCGTCTCAAAAGATCAACTGAGAAAAAGAAGAAAATAGAAATATTAAAAAAAACGGAACCATCGAAACAGAAGAAGAGAAAAATATTCCGACGTTATTGCAAAAAATCTTCAGCATATCCGAAAAAGAAAACGAAGATTTTGATATAGAGTTCGAGAACAATATTTTAGACGAGCTTAACACACAAATACATAGGATGCATCCTCACCACCAGGTGGATAGACAACCCGACAGAGACACCAAGATCACCGAAGAAGAACTACTCGGCGCTCCGCTCCTTCCATCAGAAAGCCCCAGGACATTCGGGGCTTACTAAGCTTGCTAAACTTCGAAAAGGCCATCGTCATCGAGAAAATGAGAATAACTTTCAATGCGTGTCTAAATACGGGGTACCTTCCTGATGCTTATAAAACGGCGAAGATGTTCTTTTTGCCAAAGCACGGAAATGCCCCAACGTTGAGAGAGAGCTACCGGCCAATTTCACTTCTAGAATTTGGCGGGAAACTCTTCGAGAAGATCCTCAATCGAAGTTTCCGCTCAATGGAGCGCAGGGGGGACTGGTGTTTGTCCCCCACTCTCTACTCAATATACACCGCAGATGTTCCAGCCCTTGTGAGCCCCTCTTGCCTCAACATTTAATACGCCGATGATTTCAGCCAGATAATCACTTGTCCATGGAGGAATGCACCTATGCAAGCTTGTATGACAGCGGCAGAAATGGAAGATCCGAACGAACCAAGAGAAATTCAAAGTAGTCCCCGTTTGCAGGAGACTACTCGTATTGTCTGGGTGGAAGATAGACGCTATCCCTACACCACGGAGTGCAATGTACTCGTAATGAAAATTACTTCATCCGAGTACAGGAAGCACGTCGATGATAGAATTTATAAAGCCTCGGTCGCAGTCACGACTTTATACGTTTATAAATAAATCTACGTGAAAGCAACAATAAAAATATCTACAACGCTCTTGTTAGATCTAGGTTGCTATATCCCGCTTCCGTCCTCTCTTGTGTCTCGAAAACAAAAAAGAGGAGACTACAAACAGTTCAAAATAAATGCGTGTGCCTAATTAGGGGTACACGTAGGCGGGAAAGACGCCAAGAAGATCTGCACAGGGAAGCGGGAATAACACCCATTAACAAATTCATACGAGAACGGACTCGGAAAATGCAGGAACTGGTTAATCAAGTACTGAATGATGATATCATTCAAATGATTAACCAGATTTCCGAGCTCCGCTAACCTAGTGGCTGGCGGAGAGGAAGTGCCGTTCTACGCATGAGGATAATGTAAAATCCATCAAAAATGTGACAACAAACTGATCAAGACATAACCTCGATTCAAGAAAAAATCACTGATTTTGACCAATGCACAACGAACAAGACTCGATTAAACCAAACGTGACGCAAGAAAGAAGCCAAGAAGAAACATAAAACACTGAATTACACATAGAACGAAATAATTAAAATATAATAAAAACTAAGCACAAGTTTTAAGTAATATATCACAAAACAACAATAAATGCGCATTACATATCCAAAAAACATAAAAAATTATTAAGACAAATGGCTTGAACGCCATAAAATAAAAACTATAACGAAAACAACAAAGGAAACACATGACAATAATATTTATGAAAGTGATAGGCGCCTAGCATCTCTTTGCACCCTACCACATTACTTTCTCTTTTCAACACTTGTCTATTTTCATCTATCAATCCACACACCCCTTTTTTTCCCCTTATTCATATACATACACTTACATCACTACGAAGTTCGGTCGTCAATGTAAGTGGAATCGGTGAAAATATAATAAAAAAGAATTATGACTTCTGTCGAAAATAGATCGAGAATACCAAGATTCTCTCATCCTTATCAGTCTCCAGAATGGTCTAGAGAGGGTATTCCAAAAATCAAGTTCTCCTCCCCCCACTCCAGGTTCTACAGAAATCACGGCACAAATTTGGGTGAAGTGAATATCTGTATTTGTGTGTTTGGGCGCGAGAGAGATGCGCTATTTCCCTAGTCCCTGGGCATCATTTATTTACACGTCTGTAGAGGACGATAAACTAACATCGTGTCTGGTATTCTGTGCCTCGGTTGTTTTGCTCTCGTGCGCACGCACGGGGTTGGATGGGGAAGAGGGGGAGGGGTGCTGTTCGCCTCATGAATTTTTATACGCTCTCGCAGATTTATTATTTAATGATCCATTTTATTATTCGGCTCAGACTCTGCTTTATATCTATACTTACTGTATACATTCTGCACATGTGTGTCTGTGTTCGAGTGGAATGTGCAAGCGGGAATTATTGAAAATAATCGAGATGCAGCCGTCGCAGGACGATCAACTGGAAGAGAAGAAAGGGAAAAGAGAAGCCAATGGAAGGTTTTTCTGAGTCAACCCTAAAACCTTTTTTTTTATTTAAAGCTAAAACTATCGAGGGCATCTCCATCTGAATGTTTATAAGAAGAGATTTGTAAAACAACGATATCTAAAACCAGGAATGAAGGTTCCAAAATTGTGGAACAATTATAATCAGACAAAAACAAATGAGTCCCCGTTAGTTTAAAAAAGGTTCATAATGATTCTAAATGTGTGGAAGATGCATATAATCTACCACTATTATTGGGGGGCCTAGGAACCTAGAGGGGATTCTCTAGGAACAAGGGGCCGTGGATATTAAACGAATTTTGTTCTCTCGCACCATTCAAGCATTTGTATCGATTCCAAAGTTCTTTAACTAAAGCGCCTACGAAAGTGATATGGCGTGGCGTTTTTCATCGAATTGGATGCGCAATAGCAACGAGGCCAAATCATGCTGAAAGTTAGAAAAGAGAGATCTTTAAAGAAAGCAGTGAAGATGGGCGAAGTGAAAATAGTGCAACATATACAACCGCGGCCAAAAGTTATCGGACATCCGGAATTTGTCTTATTCCTATGGCACTTATAGGAATATGTTGGTTTATGTTTACATGCATGTGTCCAATAGATCTCTAAGGAAAATAAAAGTACAAGCTTCCTTATATTTTTTTAAAATATCTAAAATGGCGATGATATTGAAATGTATGAAATCCTGGTATCGGTATGAGGTATTTTTCCAGTCAAAATGTCTTAATATAACACATAATATTTGATGATTAATAGGATATTCCACGTCGATAGGATCTGATAATAATATGATAATGGCGAAAACACTTACTATACCGTGGATGAAAGAAGTCTGATAAGTACGTTACACAGGGGGAGGGGGGGACTTAGCGCTCGCAAATCGCTTGGAGGGTCGGTGAATCACATTCTCGTGTTATAGAACTGTTGAAGAGGATCCGAGAAAGTGGAAATATCCAAGACTGACCTCGCTCTAGAGGAACCAGTGTCAGTCAGTTAGTAACGTCATGAGCCTTCGAGATCGTAAGAAAACCACGGTTCAGCTACAACTTGGATGGACAGAGGGCGGTCAGGTTAATGTATCCGTCAAAACAATCAGTCGCAGACTGCTTGCACAAGCCCTGAAGTCATATAAAGCCTGCCAGAAGACGCTAAATAACCTTCAGCAGAAGTAACGTCGCCTGGCTTGTGTGGATGCTCAGCGCAACTGGATCGTGGGCCAGTGAGGACGTGTCTTATGGTCTGATGAGTCCACATTCCAGGTTTGCTCGACCCCAGGCAACGTTAGAGTGAGGAGAGCCAAGGGATCAATGGAATCGAGAGTGCATGGAACCATAGGTAAAGCATGGTGTCCGCTCTGTATTAGTATGGGGTTGCATGTGAAGTTCAGGTATGGATCGTCTTATCGTTTGTGATGGAACAAGCGGTCCTGAGAAATTACAAGCTGCCCTCAGCCCGAGACCGCTCCCAAAATGTCCGGAATGTGATTTTCCGGCAGGCCAATGCTCCATGTCACTTGCCTGCCTCCACCATACAGTGGTTTCGGATCAACAATATCACACCGATGCACTGGCCACCTCTATTTGCGGATATGAATCCACTGGAAAACCTCCGGTAGGACCTGAAGGAGGCTGTAGGACGTCATTAGCCAACTACCACTGAGCAACTGAAGGCAAGGAGTGAGCCAGCATCACACCCCACAGGTGTGGTGCCCTCATGGAGATCATGCCTCGAAGAATAAATGTTCATCACTGTCAAGGGACCCTGGGCACCCTACCCAACTTTTCTTCTCAGTTTTGTGCTGCTGTAATTTTCATAGAGCTTCATCCGCTTATGTTATATGTTGCTGATGCTACATGTTTTAGCAAATTTTGTTAATTCTTTTTGATTGTTTGGGCATATATTAATTATTGATATTTATTCATATTGATTAAACAAAACTTTACGACCCTCCATTTATATAACTCCCTAAAACTTCCGAGGCGGTCGAAGACTTTTGGTCGCGGTTGTATTGCTGTAGGTCCTCCTTCAGACATTTGGGTTGGGAGGGTGCACAACTGCAGGCACTGGGGCCGGAAGATCGTGCCGTTTGTCCAGGTAGTAGTTGCAGCAAAGGTATTATACCCCTGCTACACCATCCATCCCTTTGGTGGCTGACAAGGCGTGTAGGGGTGGGCTAGGCGATGGGGAGGGGGGCTTAATAACGACGAAAACCAATCACTATCGGGAAGACCGATACCAAGGCAGTTCGTGACCCTTTGGAAAAAGAAAAACCTATGCACATCCCTCAAAGAATTATACATTTAACATATTTAATCAATTATTTTAGGATAAAAAATAATATTCATAAATATGTATGTTAATAATGTTTATTTTGCTAATATGTTTGAACATTTTGTTAATGTTTGAATTACTTAATATTTTACTACATGGTTTGTAATTAATAAAATGCAAGGATTTTTAAAATCATAATTTGACCAAAATTTCTTTTGTTTCAGCTTAAGTTTATTATTATTGTGTATTCAATATCGTTCTAAGTAGCAGTAGTGGTTCTCCAACTTGCATTTATCCAGGCAGATCCCCGACCGGATAATGAAATAAACATAAAGGTCAGTATGACAATCGCTGGTGAGCCCGATGACACCAGAGGTTGGTCCTCTTAAGGGAGAGGTACCAGAAAGTATTCTGTTTTGACATCAAACAGCGTTCAGATGGAACCTTCGTCGCCCCGGGGCAGAGAGGGGACCTGTTCCGCGTCAGAGGTATGTGGATATAGATACCCATCGGCAGGATTAATTGGAGCAGAGAGTGTGTGTGTTTTGTGCTGCGAAGACGAGAAAGAAAAGAAAGCAGTGTTGTAATTGGCTATGTGTATGAAGAAAAGTGTAAGATTTAGCCACCTGAGTACAGGGCTGAGCACAACGCGTCCCTACGTGCGCTGACGTTTGTGTCTGCTCATCCTGGGATCGAACCCGGTATCGCGACGTTGGCAGACCAACGCCATATCCACTCGGCCGGGAAGAGCTCTATCGTTCTAAGTAATATGATTAAACTAAAGAACTTACAGAAGCACAGAAAGCACAAATCCAACTTCTCCAAGTAAAAATTGCTAATAAAATACAATGTTCAATATATGGTGTCCAAATCATTATACACGATATTAAGAAACCAAGAGCCTTGTATCAAAGATAAGTGGTAGAAAACGTCTTCCAACAACTAGAGAAGACATATCTATCGTTCGGGCTTCACAACAGCATCGAATAATAAAATCTTCTTAGCTTGCTGGGGTGTTTGTTCAATGAAGCTTCATATTAAAAAAATATCAACCGGAACAGTTAGAAAGGCACTGGAATATCAAGGACTAAAAGGATGCAAGGCGAGAAAGAATCCATGGAAATCTGATGTCAACAGAAAATTAAGTCATTATTGGGCTATAGATCACGAAAATTGTACACATGAAAGTAATTATCAGTTATGTAAGGAAGATTATTGTATTGTGGGGTTTTCTACGCTCAATTTATGTACTTTTGGAGCTACCTTTATGAGACGAAGAGTTGGTACTACTTTTGAAGCATGGAGTTGGTTCTCTCTTAATATCGGGCTTCATGGCTTCATCAGGGCTAGGGAAGATATTTTTGTGCCAGGGAAAAATTAACACAACTTATACCATCATATTGTCACAGGTTTTAGACCCATCTATACACAAAATGCATTCCACAACACCAATAAATGAAGTTATATTTCAGCAGGACAATACTCTATGGCATACATCCAACCACAACAAGAATTCGTTTTGAAAAAACTGAGTTGGGGAGAGATAGCAGTAGTAAGTTGTGAGCTCCATGAAGGTAGAATTATGGCTGTAATTTAAGCAAAAGGGGGTCCAAAAAATATTATTCAAAAAGAATGAACCGATTTCATTACGCAATATTTGATTAAGAAAATCAATAGAAAACTCCAGCAAAGTCACAAGTATTCTATTCACAATCAACTTTTATTTCCTGTCTTACAAGTGTTCAATGTGGCCACCACCTGCAGCTCGGGCAACATCAATTGGATAAGAGAATTCTTCCCAGACACGTATCAGCATATCACGATCCACTGAGTTGATCAATGTTGTTATTCGATGTTTAAGGTCATCGAGGTTAGTGGGTAGCGGTAGAACATAAACACGATCTTTTACATATCCCCACAAAAAAAAATCACACGATGAGGTCTGGAGATCTCGCAAGCCAAACACAAAGAGCAAGGTCTTGGTCCCCCTTCCGACCAATCCATCGCTGGGGCACTTTTTCATTTAAAAAAAGCTCGAACCATCAGGTGCCAATGGGGCGGTGCTCCATCTTGTTGAAAAATGAAGTCATGCGAATCTGTTTGCAGTGAAGTGAAGAGCCTGTTTTAGAGCATATCGAAATAGGTTTGTCTTGTAACGGTGTCTCCTTCAAAGAAAAAGGGACGATAAACCTTGTCCCGAGACACAGCACAAAAGACGTTCACCTTAGGGTAATTTCTTTCATGCTCAACTGTTCCATGTGGCTGCTCTGTTCCCCAAATACGCACATTGTGACGATTGACTGCTGCGCAAGTGAAAAGTCGCTTCATCACTAAAAATTAAACGTGGAATGAAGGTTTCGTCTTCCATCATCTCCAGTATCAAATCGAAAAAATTCCATCCGCTTCCTCTTGTTGTCTTTGGTAAGTGCCTAAACGAAGCGTAGTCTGTATGGTTTCAAATGTAGACGTCTTCTTAGCGCACACCAGATAGTGGATTGAGGGATCGTAAGCTCACGGCTAGCTCGATTTGTGAACTTCTGCGGGCTCCCCTCAAGCGAAGCACATATTCTCGCCACTTGTTCCGCCGAAACTCGTGATCGTCCTGGGTTTTTTCCTTTACACAGACACCCAATCTCTTGAAACTGTCGAATGTTATTAGGAGAAGGCGAATTAATGTCGAATCGCCTTCGAAAAGCACGCTGCACCGTGACAACCGAATTTGTTTTCACGAACTCGAAAACGCAGAATGCCTTTTTGTTGAGGACTCGCCATTTAGAGGGTGAACAAACAACTGAACCTTGCCTGAGGAATGACACGACGCGACTACAGCGCCCCTGTGGCAGCCATTCAAAACTTAGAAAACTCCTCTTTCAAATAGTCACTGACTCATTCCATGACGATGCTTGAAAAAATAAGCAATGCGTCATGAAATCGGTTCATTTTTTTTTAATAACTCTGTAGTTAAAAATATAGATATACTGAATTCATTTAGCGCAAATGTCTAATTACATTATAGGGTACTTCATACTTTTAGCCAAGGTGTATATTTGAAAACAAATTTAGCCAATTATATATTTGCCATTTTGTAATATATCCTTTTCCATCGTGATACTAATATATATATATATATATATATATATATATATATATATATATATATATATATATATATATATATATATATATATATATATATATATATATATATATATATATATATATGGCACCATCAGACCTCCATTTCAATGATACAAACAACGTGGAACATCCTTTAATTACTATCTTCAACAACAAAACCTACAGTTTAAATCAATTAGTATCACGATGGGAAAAGGTTCTAGAACAAAACGGTAAATATATAATTGATTAAATTGACTTAAAAATATTTTGATTTTTCCATAGCGGCACGAATTTTCCGGACAACCTAATAATTCCTTCTCAGGAGCCGTAAATGGGCAACGCGCAGAACTAATATGATAAAGACGATTATATTCATTTTCGAAAAGAGATACTTAAAGAAAGTGGTGAAGTTAAGAGGGGTGAGAAATGTGTCGAAGGTACAGTTGCCACAATTAGTTTTGTCACACTTGAATCGGAATTTGATTAAGAGATCGCGGATTTAATTTATTATTATTAATCTTTTATTATTTTTATTGTTATTTTATTATTACTATCATTGAATGAGAGATGGAGTGATGGGGTATATTTAGTTGCTAATAGAATAAAAAGAATATTTACGTTATTGTGGTATTTCAAGTAGTACTGTTGAAACATTTTGACACGGGTTTGGTTCAAAACAGGGATGGCAAATTTCCCCAAATTTACCTTTTAACAGCTTAATTAACTTTATATCCTTATTTAACTTTTAATCATTGAACTCACAAAAATATTCGCATTAACACTTGCCTATGGGTTCACCGTGACAAAGGATGTCCCATATTCAATGATGATGCTTGTATATGGACTCAATGATGGAATCGAATTTCATCTGGATTGGCGATAACCTCCAGACCACAAAGGGGGCTCCAGTAAAATGAAACAGCTAGAAATCCCACATTTGGAGACAGAGATGCATGAAAGGAAGTCACAAAATCTGATGGTGGTAAGTTATGCATCTCAAAGGACACAGAAAAGATACTAAAATATATTTATCTTCTGAAATTCCCCTTAGAAAGAAACGACCAAACCCCCCGGGAGATATAATGGGTAAAAATACGTTTCCCACCGGTTAAGGTAAAAGTAATTGATAATAACGAAAGGGAGAAATGCAAGAAACCGTGTTAAATGGAAATATTCTCAAAATAAACTATAATGAAATATATAAAAGTCAATTTTAGCGAGGAAAAGGACATTTAATTTAAATGCCATAAAAAAATGATAGAACATTTTAAAACATGTACTAACCAAGAGTGAATGTTGTTGTTTTTTGCATTGGACAACATAATGTATGTATGAAGGCATTGCAGAAATGTGAAAAAAAAGACAAATTTAGTTTCGTAAGCAAGCCATTACCGTGAGTGTTTTTAATGTTTACTCATTTCCTAATATGAAGAGACAGATGTTTTGAGCAGGATGCCCTTAACAACCCACCTCAGAATATAGTTCGTCGTTGCTATGGGCAACTACAAGAACGACTCAACACCTTGTGTTGCTCGATGGGAAGGCAATATGAGTGTGGCAGAGTTTCTTCGTGACCTCGGATCTAATAATCGTCTTAATCCTCAACATTATATACACTGACTATACATACAATGGTTCGATACTATGTAAGGTGCTGTTAACTTTGCATCGAAAGTTTTGTCGCCAAATGACTTAAATGTTTTGTTTTATTTCTTTAGAATGCTTAAGAAACTAAATAAATCTCTTTTTTGCCACATTGAAGTGTTGCCCTCATATTATTTAAAGCAGAAACTAATGTGAGTATCTCCGATAGAAGGTTTGTAAGGAAAGATCTGTGAAGATACGAGTAGAGGAAGGCATTGTGGCCGGGAGGAACTCAATCTTCTAGATGATGTCAGCAACAGCATGCTGGCACATCCTACGGAGTGTACACTCATATATAAATTATATTCCCAGGAACGAAAAGTTTTATTGTCAGTTAATGCATGTTTTAAAATACTTTTAATAACTTTGTTTATGGAATTTAAATATGATTTTATTTAGTGTCTGAATTTTGTCTATGGTTGTTCTTCCTGTAACCCTTTTTTCCTAAATTCATAAAAGTAACACCTTTCGTAGATACGAAGAACATACATGAAAACTACCAAAGGCAAACATGGAGGTAATGGCAGACAAGTGATCTAATTTATCGCCTTTGGTACGAGAACATAGATTTTCTGTCGATAGAGAGTCTATGCCCCCGTGTATTTCCCCGCATCAAGCCATGAAGTCGCATTGAACCCATAATATAATTATATTTAAAGTGATTTCTTTTTTTAATCTGATTCTGTTTGAGGTTCGGAAGTGCTTTGCCAAACCAACTCTCTCGCATTTAAACCAGTCACTAAATCGGATCAAAGCTTGAATTTCGATCAGTTTTATTAGAGTTAGAAGCATAAAAAAATTCAATTATTTTAGGGAGCTATGTGTGTCTAGTCATTGTTAATATTCGGGAATATTTAAGAGATACCGAAATATTCTGCTGATGAATTAATCGAAGGGTACTTTGGATTCTTCTGACTTTAGATTTAGATTCTATTGCAAAGGTAGTTTAATTAAAGAGATAGGTAAAAAAGGTAAACCATTTCCACCAATTATTGTATCTATCTGTAGACGATGTTCAAACATCTCTACATGCTGCGGGCATATACATATATTTATTTCTTTTCTCCCAGTTATGCTCCATTTTGGTATTTTTATGGCAAGCTATAAAAAACCCACAAAATGAGTTTTCTCATTTCAAGAGCTTCCAGACCTTTTTCAAAAGATGTAAAGTTAAAGAAATACCAGAATTAATTACGCTTTGATGCATACATCATATATAAAAACGGACAAATCTTCCAACATTATTGTTCTTCATAGTTTCTCAAGTATTAAAAGAAAATTAAATTCCGAGGAAACTTTTCTTATAACCCAATTTAAAACCAAGTTCTTTACCTCTCTTCTCACCATTTCTCTCACTACATCCCGAAGGCAGAGGCGGGAAGAAGAAAAAAGAAGAAAGGAGAGCGAGTTATGTTTCAGTAAAAGGTTTTTTTTCGCTTCCTGTCCTTCTTTTGGAAGAGTTTTTAGTTCCGTTTTCGCTTTTTGCTGGAATTTTTGGAAGCGCTTTTTCTTAACGGTTCTGTGACTTCAAGACGAAAATGGCGCCATTTTCTTTCGCAATATCGGGATAATTTCATCTGTTCGAGTGTTGGAAGAATTTTTATTAGATTTTTATTGTAGCGTTTCACCCTTAATTTACAGATTATCGAGTTAAAGAGAATGGAAGACGAGATTTTAGAGGGGCGAAATAAGAAAGAAAGTTTTTCATTTATGTTCATCGCGATTCTTAAAGAGAAATAAAACCCAAAATGTAATTTGATTAGTTGTCAACGAATGTCGCTCAACGTTTAGATAAGTTGAAAGGCAACTTACAACACAAAATAAAGTGAGAAATACACACTAATTGCACTCGTCATTTCAAATCCAGTCCAACTCCGTTTCCAACGGACATGTAAAAGAGAACCAAACTTAGAATGTGGAAGCCAAAACAGCATTCACAGTTGTTCAAAGTCGCTCTGCTCCTTCCCTTAATTTCTCTCTATTTGGATATTTCTTTAATATACTACGCGCCAAACCCTCCTAAAATGCTCAAATTAATTCCTTTTATACAAAGCAAAGCTTAATCCCCGAACGAATAAAAGCGCAAATTTAAAAATATTATAACTTGATTCTCCGCTTGCCGGAAACTGCGCTTTTAAGCGAATATAACAAAAAGGAATTAAAAGGAAAATCTCTCCACGGCATAAATGTAAGTAAATTAAATTTGCGCATGAATTCACATGCAAACAGATACATTGTATACACACAGCACATATATTCAAATAAATCCCCGTCATAGCTTTATAGGATAATATATATTTTTTGTATCTACAATACAATGTTATCCTTCATCCAGCCTGGCTTTTGTGCAGATTTGACGATTCAACAAAATTGCGATATTACTCTGGCAATAAACTCCGGTTGAATGCAGTTGGCCATATATTCTTGGGGATGAAGAAGGTACTTGAGGAGAGTAAAGACGCTTCGATCCACGCTGCTTCCAGAAGCCTTTAATACATTTTCATTTTTCTTTAATTTCCTCGGATCACTTTTTACTACTTCCCAAAGTTACAATTTCTCGTATTGCTTTCTATTTTAAATATTATTGTTTATTGCAGCCAAATATTAACCTATTTTACACAATGTAACGCCCTATGACATGGAAAATAGTGATCATCGGATGGTTCGTTTTAACTTGGGAATAGTGAAAGGTACAACATCAACAAACTCCACAAAAACTCCAAATTTTTATAGAGGAGATACGATAAATTACGAAACTTGCTAAATCGGATTAGGTGGGATATAAAATTCAGGGGGAGGAATACTTATGAGATGCGGGACACTTTTAAGACTATACTAAACATGTCCAGGAGCAGTGTATTCCAATGAAGGCTATTAAGAAGAAATGCAGGAAGCCGTCGTGGTGGAATCAGGAGATAACTAGGAAAATTTCTGAGAAAAAAAGGGCATACCAGAGATTACGGAGAGAAAGTACTTTTGACAATTTAAATCATTATAGTTCGACCAGAAATGAGCTAAATAAGATTATTAAGAAGAGCAAAAGGGCGGCAGAAATTAATTTAGCTCAAAATAATAATAAAGATCAAAGAGAATTCTTTAGCCCTTATAGAATTAACAACAAATATAATAGTGATAAAATAGGGCCTATTAGATATGAAGGGGTTTTGAAAGAATCTGATGAGAAAAGAGTAGAGGTTCTTAATGATCATTTTTCTTCAGTATTTACAGAAAAGAATCCAGATAGATTAATTGGTGATAATTCTAGGTCAAGGGAAGTAGTATTGAATACCATTAATGTAAACAGGGAAATAATTATAGGGCATATATTGGAGTTAAATACTAGTAAGTCATCTGGCCCAGACAACATTCATTCTAGGTTAGTCAAAGAAGGTGTAGATAGTATTGCAGTAGCTTTTGGGAAGATATATACTAGATCACTAGAATTTGGAAAAATACCTAATGATTGGAACTTAGCAAATGTAGTGCCTATTTTTAAAAAAGGGAAGTAAAAAGGCCCCGAATAACTTTAGGCCGGTAAGCTTAACTTGTATTGTTTGTAAAATCCTTGAGAAGATAGTTAATTCTTGAGAAGATAATAATTCTTGAGAAGATAATGTTCCACATAGGAGACTAGTTCACAATTAAAAATGCATGGGATATGTGGTAAAGTTTTGAATTGGATAACTGAATGGCTGAAAGACAGGAAACAGAGAGTTGTGCTGAATGGGGCGAGGTCACATTGGAGGGACGTTATCAGTGGCATACCTCAGGGATCCGTTATCGGCCCTTTATTATTCATAGTTTATATAAATCATCTTGGGGAGGCTGTAAATAGCAAAGTGTCAATTTTTGCTGACAACACTAAATTGGCAGATGTAGTCAAAGAAGTTGAGGGTATCTTTAAAGTGCAGAGTGACTTAAATAAGTTATTAGCTTGGGCTCAGAAGTAGCAGATGACTTTTAACCTTAAAAAATGCAAACTTCTTAACATGGGAAGGAAATTTAGCTATGAAATGGATGGGCATTGTCTGAATTCAGTTGAGGATGAGAAGGACTTAGGCGTAGTAGTAGATAGGTCGCTGAAGTTTTCAAAGCAGTGTATTGAGGCAAAAAAAGAGCAAATAGGGTGCTAGGATACATTAAGTGGAATGTTAGCTACAAGAGTAAAGAGGTTATTCTTAAAATCTACAATTATTATGTTTGGCCACATTTAAAGTACTGTATGCAAGCATGATCACCACATTTTAGACATGACATCAACCTGCTAGAGTCAGTACAAAGGAGGGCAACAAAAATAATACCTTCCCTGAAGCACCTTGAATATGAAGATAGACTGAGGGTACTAAATATGTTCTCATTTGAAAGAAGGCGTGTGAGGGGATATATGATTGAGCTTCTTAAAATCTGTTCTGGGATGGATAAGTTGGATTTTGGCAAGTGATTTGAGTTGGAAGGTAGTAATAGGAATAGGGGTCACCACATAAAAATTAAAAAACAGAGTTGCAGGTTGGATGCTAGAAAATATGTTATCACCAATAGAGTGGTAGATTACTTGAATAGTTTGCCATCTGAGACAGTAGAGTGTCCAAACTTGAATGTTTTCAAAGGAAGATTAGATGATTATATGGGAAGGGAAGGTTAACTTTAAGGGGTGTGCTGGACTTATTCCTGTGGATGCAGTTTTTTATTATTCTATATTATAATTGATTTAGATTTTGACGAGTCTTGATGATGATGCTTTTTGTTTTTCACACATTCCTGTGTATGGTTCTAATTGTATTTTATTGGATGCATGATTTGACACAATCCTATGGGTGCATTCTGTGGGTGAGTTTTGACAGATGCGGATGACCTTTGATAGGCCGTTGTGACTTTTGTCATTCCGTGAAATTATGTTATATATTAGGTTGAGGAATAAGTTCTTGTGTTTTTTTTAATGTTGTGTTGATTTAAGTTTTATTTACGTGATGTGTGCACATATTAAGAAACAATACTAAATTATGAGTGCAAAATTTGCAAAGGTTAAGCTACCTCTCTTAACATCGTAGACTATTAGGCTTATGCTTAGGCTACGTCTTGAAGTTGAGTAATAAGTCATTGCGGTTCATTTAAAAGTTGTGCTAATTTAATTTTTGTTCTGTACTCTCAAAATGGAATGTCAAGTTGAAAGAAAGGCGCATTTTCGACACTTGTTGTTATTCATTTTCAATCGAGACGGGAACAATGCAAACGCAGCCAAAGCTCGTCACGATATTTGTGATGTGTACGGAGAAAATGCTTTATCAGAAAGGACAGCTCAATAATGGTGGTTTTCATGTTTCAAAAACGGTCATTTTAATCTTAATGACGAAGAACGTTCTGGTCGCCCCGTTAAGTTGGATGAAGATCGATTGAACGACATTCTTCATGAAAATCCTCCTCAATCCACTAGATAATTGGCTGTACAATTGGCGTGTGATCAGAAAACTATACTGAATGAGCTTCATTCGATAGGAAGTTCAAAAACTCGGTGCATGGGTTCCGCACGCTTTGAGCGAAAGCAACAAACTTCAACGCTCCACGATTGCCGCAGGTTTGCTCGCTTTTCACAGGGCTACCCGTGGATATAAGGACAGATTTCTTCACCGCATCATCACTGGCGACGAAAAGCGGTGTGTTTATGTCAACATGAACCATCGAAAACAATAGCTTAGCCCCAATAAAAAAACACTTCCGTGATTAAAGCAAGAACTTCATCCACGAAAGACGATGTTGTGTATGTGGTAGGATTGTGAAGGCATCATTCTTTATGAGCTCCTTGCGAACAACGAGATTGTCAATGCAGAACTTGACATTCAACAAATGTATCGACTCACCGAAGTTACTCGTGAAAAGCGACCTCATCGACGCTATGGAGTCCTTCTGCAACACGACAATGCTCGTCCTCACATTGCTAATATGACAAAAGACGCCATCCAACGCTTAATTGAGAAATCCTTCCGCATCCTCCATATTTGCCAGACTTGGCTCCATCGGATTTCCATCTGTTCCGATTGCTCTCCAACAATTTGCACGGCGTTTCGCTCAATATTGATGTGGAATTAAGAACCTGATTAGACGAGTTCTTCGAGTCAAAATCCAGAGATTTTTATTGCAGAGGCATTGAAAAACTAGTTGAACGTTGGGAAGAAGTGGTAAATAACAACGGAGAATACATTATTGATTAAATTGCGTATTGTTAAAAAATTAAAAATGAAGTTTTTCTAAAATTGTTAATGGTAATGAATAAATTTGATAAAACCGCAAAACTTATTCCTCCACCCAATATATGTTATGTTATGGACCTATATCCTAGTTGATTTTTTCACTTTCAACAATATCTATTGTTAGTAGATGCATCCAAATTGGACAATTAAACCGATTGATTTCCACTGAACTTGGCAAGCAATATGTTTAAATTGATCCTTTTGTTCAAATTCATGAACATCACATATTCTTCTTTCCCTGTTCTCTCCATTAACTTTTAACTAGTCGCATGGGGTCTTTGTGACGTCACGCGGCATAATATTTTAGTAGTTAAACTGACAGTCATGTAATGACCACGCCCACATTAGCTGAATTATTAACCGCAATGTTTATATTCAGTGTTCATGAAGTGAATTTAAGA